>KK351080.1:790184-807681 GCA_000671755.1 Glossina brevipalpis | reverse complement strand
ATTTTTGTTTTTTGTTTTTTTTTTTTTTGTTTTTTTCAAATAATTTATCTTTTTAGTCAACTAAACTAATCAAAATTAAACTCTCTAAAAATTAAAAAAAGAAATAAAAATTTATAATAAAATTAAATTAAATTTATTAGTGAGCGAGTAGTCGAGAGTGACTCCTCTTGAAACTTTTCTAACAAATTTTTTGTGTTTTGTGTTTATATTTTAAATCTTTTTCACACTCTCAGTCGCTTTTATTGATTTTGCTCTTAATTTGTTTGATATCAAGCTTTGAAAATTGATGCGATGAAATGAAAATTGTTATAATCAAACGGAAATGTTGGCGGCGCCAACATTATCATTGTTTTCAACACCATAGACATAGTATGTGCGGTTTCGTGTAATGTAAGTGGCATTAAATTAATATATACATAGACAACGATACGTATATACATATATGAAAATGCATTTTTGTCGTGGCACTGCAATACCTCAAGCAAGACAGACAAACGAATAGACAAAAAAATAAAAAAAAAAAAAACGATTACATTAAATATACGGCTCGCATATCGTATTGTAATTACAAGGGTGTAAAATTGAAACATTATCAACAACAACAATAAACATAATATTTTTGCGTTAATTCGCTTACACTTCAAGCGAGACACTTGAGAAAATGTATTCGATAAAATTCAGCTTCAAACTATCGAATAAATGGATAAACTGCTTAAATGCTTAAAGCAAAACGACCTTTAACAAAAAACAAAAAAAAAAAAACATCAAAAGCACAAAAATAAATTATTGTCGTAAGTAATAGTTTGTTTGAATTAACAGTTAAGTAGACGATTTTGAGAAATTTTTTGTGACTTTTTTTCGGTTTAAATTTATTTATTTTTCTTCGTTTTAAGATTTTAACACATTTAAAATTTTTTTTTATTTATGGAAAGGAAATTGAAAGACAGACGGAGTGTATAAATAATTCATTCAATGGCAGGAAACAATTTTTTTTCTAGTTTTTTTTTCAAAAAAAACTTTTTCAGCAGACGCCATTATGTCTGACCCAACCCCTGCCACACTGTCTTATTACTTGGCCAGCAGGGTGCATTTATATATATATATATATATTTTAACTACACATGTATGTATGTATGTGTATGTGTGTGTGTGTGTGTGTGTGTGTATTACTTGGTGTTTACATTAATTTTTACGCACAAAAGCATTTTCGAGACACTTTGCTATAAAAGACTCTCATGGCATGGCTTTATTAGTAGGGGGAATAAATGTTCATTGCTCGCTCATTTGGAAGAAACTTAAAAAGGTCACTTTCTCCATTCTTTTCTAAGGGATGAAATCAAAACTTTTTTCTTTTTTTTTTGATATAAAACACTTTCTCCAATCGTTTCTTTTCGTTTGTCTCTACACTACATTGATTGCCCCATTTCAGTATTCATTCGTTGATATTGTTGCTGTTGTCGTTATTGTTGTTGTTACAATTTATTTATTTCTTTATTTATTTTCCCGTTTTCTGAATTTTTTATTTTCTAATTTTTTTTTTTTTTTGTTTTTAGTTTATTTTATTAATTGACATCATGCTATAAATTGAATTTGATTGATTGTCTCTGAGTTGCGCTTTATTACTTGGTGGGTCAATAGGCAAAAAACAATAATCAATTATGTAACATAGAGATAGATGGAAGGCACGAAGGCACCCCGAAAGCACCGGCAGCAGCAACAGCAGCAGTAGGAGTATGCTGCCTGCTTTTTTTTTTTTTTTTTTTTTTTTGCTTTTGCTTGCATCTATTTGATCTTATTTTCGCTGTCAGTTTCATTTTTCAAGATTTGCGTGTTTGAATTAAATCAATTACAACAGTTGTGTATATAACTATCACAAACGGACAGAAAGACCGTATGAGTGATATTAATTATTTAAGATTTATTGACATTTTTCCCAAGAATTACAAGTTTACTGAATGCATTGTTATTATTATTATTAATACGATTAAAAAAAAAAATAAAAAATTAAAAAAAAAAAAAAGAAATTCAAGGAGAACAAATAAATTAATCAAAATAAAAACTATTAAGATTTTATTAAAATTTTGAATATATTTATGCATATATATTTCGTTTATATATATGTGTATAGGAATAATTGATTTTTAATTAAATGAAGTCATGAAATTTATTCATTTTTGCTCGCTTTACAAAAAAAAAAAAACTTTTACATGGAAACTTTTCGTCTTCACTTCAAATGCCATTAGTGTCAGCTAATCTCGCACACACCCAACTACCAAAAAAAAAGACAAGAATCAGGATATGTTTTAAGGTTTAAAGTCTTTTTTTCTTTCTTTTCTTGCTTCTCTCCCTCTCTCTCTCCCTCTCCCGCTTTTTATGATTTCCCTCATGCATGCATATATACGTTATTATTTTTGGTTTATGCAGAAGCCAAAAAGTTCTTTCGATGAAGCCAAAAAAAACAAAAAAACAAAAAAAACGAAAAATATCAAAACGACACAAACGAAAAAGTAAAGAAAAACAGCATAAAAAAAAAAACAAAAAAGAAGAAAAAAATGAAAGAGAGCACTTTATGTAGGTTATAAAATATCGTATATGTTATGGAGTCAGCTCTGCTAGAAAATGAATTTTAAACGCATTGCTTGTGAATCCCAAGGACTACCAGCCAAAGAAAAATATGTCAAGGCTACCATTTTTATATTTGCTTTGATTTCCAACAATAACACATACGTACAGATGTGCATGGCTGGCTGAAGGTTTCTAATACACACTAAAATATTGTATACATCCATGCATAGGAGGCACACCTTGAGTGCAGTAAATATAAATATAAATAACTTCAAATGTGTGGACATGAGCTGATTTAAAGATATTCATAAACATAAAAAGAAAAAACCAAAAAGACAAAAAAAATTAAAAACAAATTTAAGTAAAAAAATTTTTTTGATGATTAAGGTGCCGCGCATATACAACAAAACGCAAATGGCTTAAAAAAAAAATAATAATAAAAATTTAACCCAAAAATAATAATTATTCGTCCGCGATCCGCTGTCCGCTTTCTAGGAAATTGTTTTAACAAAAAAAAAGCGCCTCTTTTTAATATAAAATAATTTTTATTTTTTTATTATTATTTTCTTTTTTTTTAATCTATGGAACGAAGCGATCTATATTTCCTTGTTAAAATTCAGTTAAATAAAATAAATAAAAATAAATTTCAAAATCTTATCATTATTTAACTGAGAATATGTGATGAAATTCTCTTTAATTACATAAGTATAAGAGACGATTGACATGCCCATAATTAACCTGAACAAACAAACAAACAAACTCTCTAATATATTTTAAAACCATAGGCAGCTAATATCCTCGATACGTCCAAAGACGGACAAAGCTTTTTTAACTAAATTTTTTTATATACGATTTTATGATTAGTGAGTAACTCCGATCATAAAATTGTATTTGTATCTGTTTATATAGAAATTTGTGTATGCCACGCTTTTTGTTTTCGGTTTTAATTTTTTTTTTTTTTTTTTGGTTTTTGATTTTTGATTTTCGTTTTTCAGTTTTTGTTTATTTTTGTTCCAAGAGCGCTGTTGCCGAATTTCGTTAGTGATTTTTGTTGGCAAAAAATATCCATAAATTTTGCTAATTTTTTCTTTTTGTTAATTTTACTTTTGGTCTACTTGTGTGCTTATATTTATAGCGTCCCCTATGAGGTTTGCCAAAATTTCTTTTCATTATTTCAATATTTGGTTTGATTACTCAAAACAGTAGAATGAGAAAAGTAAATACAGTTTATCAACGCATTAAAATCATATCTTCTGTATAAAAGAAACAAATGTGCGATTAAATAAGATAACAAAATCCCATAAAATTTTAAAAAGGAAAAATAATCAGTCTATGGAGATACAAAACTAAGCGAAGGAGGTTGAGAAAAAAAATTATATTTTAAGCCGACCGCAGCACCTACAAAAACGAATACAGGCATTTCTTATATTTGTAGCTCTATTTATTTTTCTAGACTTTCGACAAAGAGTGTATTAAGAGCTAATATCTCATTGCTTCGGCCCAAAAATATAATTATTTTTTTTTTTACTTATACAAAAAAGAAAAAGAAATATTGATGGAAACGTTTTTATATGAAAGTTTTAAAAGTGTAAGGAAAACTTTTTCTAAGCTCTTTAAAAACAAAATAAAGGCGTGGCAGCTTTGGAAAAATGATATTTTTTGCTTAATAAGACCTCGCTTGTGATGCCGCTACACTTCGAACAACAATCCAAACATGCGCAGAAAATATAATTTAAAATCGTAGGATTTTTTTGAGAAATTAATTTGAATTTTTTATTTATTTATTTATTTATTTATTTATTTTTTTTTTTTGCTAGAAACAAATCGGCCGTAAAATGAAGAAATTTTATCTTATCGCAAAAATTCTACCATACTACGGAGTTTTAAAACAAAGGGATAAAAATTGGAAAAGCTAACGGTACAGGAACTTCGGAAAAACATGATTTAGAGAGAAACCCATATAAAACTTCAAGAACCAGTAATAAGGCTATACGGCTATACGGTTACACATCTATACAGCCGTACGGCTATATGGCCTTAAAATTATAGGGTTATAGAGCTATATGGCTATACGAGCATACAAAATTGTACCTCGCCTACAAATATTTTTGTTCATTGTTCTTGTTTAATGTTTAGAAATCATTTAAATTATTATAATAAAAAAAAAAAAGGAAAAATGTATCGTAAGGTGATATTGCCCCTTAAGTTTGCCAAATGAAAAGATGCAGCGGACATCGTTTAACTGAAAGTGTATAATGATTAAATTTTCTGATTGGAAAAATTGTATTAAGTTCTTTGTTAAGGTCTCTAGAATCAGGCGTTCCGTTGCTCTGACAATTTTCCCTTAAATTTATTAATTTTACTTTCAAAGACAACTTACTTACTTACGCACGTTTTATTGTCTATGTTAATAATACTTCACATAACTTATTTTATTTAATGAAACTTTTACGTCTCACTTAGTTAACCCCGACGGTATGTATACATAAAGAAAAAAAAAAAAAAAAAAGGTTTTAACGAGATAAACAGAAAATTACATGTTTGTTAGGAAACCATTAAAAATACCATGAAACGTTCCAGTTCGTTCTAATAGTCAACATTTTATCGTTATTTATGTTAATTTTTATGTCCACTTCGGTTTTATATCTCGCTGATCCACGCGGATAAAAATAAGACAGAATAGATCCTTTTAACTTGTCCTCATTCACGGTTCGATTATCAAAAAGGAACCTATCTTCGAAAAGTGATCCAGTTCGTTCGTATCGTTCATCGTTTTGTAGTGAGTTAATTCATTCCCTTTAAGCTGTCTTCGTTCACGGTACAATTATCAAGAAAAAACCTATCTTTGAAAAGTGTTTGGCATTGCCAATTTACACGATGGCCGCACTTGAACCCAGCTATTAGGATTTTGAATGCAATAACCCCTCCAGTAAGAATATCTTTATCCATGACTAAGACAGGTCTAGAAAGTGATTATAATAGAACTTGTCAAAGGTTAAAACGTAAACTAAATGTTAACGAAACTTTCAATACGCAAATCATAATTTAATTCTCAATCGGGGATCAAAACACTTGAGTATGACTTTGAAGAAGAGAATAATAGAAAAGAATAATAAAATCGACGTAGCCGGATACATCCGCCTAGATGGATGCCAAGATATTTGATATCAAGTGGTCAGCTATGGCTTCAATCTTTTGCTTTTCCCCCTTTTTCGCGTTAAATTCGTCCACCGATTTACTTACGATTGATAATAATCTGTAAATTCGAAATATATCTCTGAGCATTGATTGCCATATAATTTTGCCAAAATAATCAAAAATTGTCCGTGAAATTGAAATGTTTTCAAAGACGTAATTTTAGGATAAAGGTGCTGTTATTCTCTCTCTCTATTTTTCTCCCCCCCTCTCCCACCCCCATCTCTCCACCACCCTCTCTTCGCCTTCTCTCTCTCTGTCGTCCTCTCTCTCTCTCTCTCTCTCTCTCTCTCTCTCTCTCTCTCCTTCTCCCTCTCCTTGTACTTCTTACATAGCATGTCAAGCGCAGGACACCATCGTCTATTTTAAAAGTAAAATTGAAAAAAATTCAATTTATTGAGATCTTTAACTTCGTGATATACGTACACTTAGAAAGCAAAATGAGGTAAATGATTCAATCTAAGTGAAATATAATTTCTTTCTTCTTTTATTATGTTCTTATTTCTTCATTAATTAAAGTCTTTTTTTAACGATTTTATTGAATTTTATTTAATTTAATTTTTTGTTCTTATTTTTATTTTTGTTTATTCCATACGTTTTGCATAAATTTTGTCAGCGTGTTTTTAAGGCGTTTTATTGAACACGTCTACGTTAATTATGTGGATGTCTTGCTTTTTTCAAAAAAAAAAAAAAAAAAAAAAAAAAAAGTTACAAATGTCAAAATGAAACATACGTTAGTCGTATTTTAGCTTTAATTTATGTTTATTAGATGTATTTCAAGCTTAATTAAATATGTCGAAAAACAATTTTCGCCCAACATACTCAATAAATTAGAGGAAAGAAAACTATAAAAAAATCCAACGAACCATTTTTTCCTAACAAGGTTTAGATAAACAAAAATATTAAAAGAAAAAAAAACATAAAAAAAATTCGTCAAGGATCAAAACGAGTTTATTTTTAATATCTTATTGCAAATTATTCTGAGAGAATAGTCTGTGTACGGAAAACAATGTCCACTGCTCCCTTAGCCTAATAACAGTTTTATCTCTCTTTTCACGATATATTTTATATCTCATTTAAGTATTTAATATGAAATTATATTAGTTTTTTCAACTTTTTGAACGCATAACGGCCGCTTGAAGTACATATATTCTTGGTCAGGGTAAATAGTATATTTTCTTTAGCCATACAATGGGCAGTAAAATGTTTCTTTAATTTGAAATCACGATTACGATCTAAAACATTTGTTTAAAAAAAAAAACGAACATTAGCTTTAAATTTTCTGTTTCTAATCGATAAAGCTTAATTGGCCTAAGATTTGACCTATAACTGGCCGGTTCAATTTGGGCTTTAAGCAGATACTTACTTGCGGATACCTACGCATTTCATTCCATGGCGCACCTAGATTATTTTTCAGCAAAGGATGCACGGTGTCCCTCAAGCAATGCAACAAGTCCCATGAAAAGAGACTCCACTATTCTCGAGATTCCAGAATAAATATTCTCAGCGTATAATCCAGAATTTCTCTTTGTTTAGAGGATATTATTATTTAGGATTCTGTAACCACAGCGATACTTCTCGTGAGGCTGTGCTCAACGATCAGATAGAGAGCATTTTCCAAACAATGTATTCAGCGAGCAGTACTTACAAGTCGCAATCTCTGTTCGACGATCTAATCCCCATGGATTAATTTGAGCCTTTATATATACTAAACATTCCGGAACGTCCTTCGTACCATTTTATGTCTTGGATTAAACGTAATTGGAAAGTCAGCGACACAGCCCCACACAGCCAGCTAGACATTCTCCCGTATTCAATACTGTTTCCATAAATCATACAATCTTCAAAGTAGTATTTGTTTGATTCGTTTCTATTAAAGAATCTAGAGGAATATTTCTTTTTCGTAAAACGAAAACGACCATTTTCCTAATGCTTCCCTCCTACAATCCAATACAAACCATTATCAAAAGAAGTTCATTTTCGAAATTTCATTAAAATATATCGAGAATTTGTGATCTGTATATTGAACTTAAGAATACCTGGAAAGACATCATATGAAGAAATGATTTTGGGCTTGTAGCAAGTTCTTGCAAGTTCTTATAAATATCGTATATTAATAGAATTCTAGCCTTACGGTAGTAACTAAATGGTTTGGATTTACGCTTACTTTAAAAATCATTTAATTATTAAGTCGTAACAAATTAAATTAAATTTTATTTTATAATCAAAATCAAAAAAAAAAAAAAAAAAAAGAACATTTGCAATATTTTCTGAAAAGCAATTTTTGCTTTCTTCACTTCTTCATAGTAAATAGAAGTAAAAACTGATTAATTGACGTAATATCATGTTTGTGGTATAAATTAGGGTCTTCCTTAATCGATGCGAATTTAATAATTAACTATAAATAGTTTCATAGGTTTGCCCATAATTAGCAAAAATCATAAAATTGGAAATTTGTTCATTAGTATTGTTTTTGTAATAATCTACCCATTGCGTTATTTCGTGTGCGTTTCTACGCTGAACTTGCCCACGATTACTTATAATGATTGTATGGAGGCAGTATTGGCATAAATTTTAAACGAAATATCAGTAGAAACAAGAAAATTATTATTTTCTTAAGTAACTTGGTAACAAGAAAAAACCAAAAAAAAAAAAGAAAAGACGGAGCCATCTTTATTTAAAACACTTTATATTGATCACTAGTCCATGTTAATAAATTATGAAAAGTATGTCTACATTATATGTATGTAATGCATGTATATAATATGTGTACATAAGATGTTTGTAATAAATGTATGTAATATATGTATGTAACGTTTGTACGTAATATACGTAATATATCCATGTAATATATGTATATAATACGTATGTAACATATGTATGTAATATATGTATGTAATACATGTATGTCGAATATGTACGTATGTATGTAGAATAATTAATCTTTGATAAGAGCAATACGATTATTAAAATGGTATCGAGTTAAAGAAAAAGTTCGTACCATTGCCCCCAGTAAATGGTCTTAGACTTGCATTCTTGTAGTAACATCAACTTTTTCAGGCCACGCTATAGAGCATGATCATAAATGACAGTCCATAGACAGTACAAAAATTTGTTAATTCAATTGTAATTGAATTTGATTTTGAAAATGAGACAAAATTCTGTAAAACGTCTCCTTATCTTCTTACAATATCACTTCAACTGAGGACGACATGCCACTGAGATATGAAAAAAGTTTTATAATTTCATGTGGTGAAGGCATTTTATCATAATGATCAGTTCACAAATGATTGATTCGTTTTGATTGTAGAAATTTCCGTTCTCGCCATGGTTTGGTCTATCAATCATAAAATTCTGGCAAAACATTGAAAAAGATCGAAACATTTCATAATCGCTACGAAACTAAGCGACGACTAAAAATGATTTTGAAACATTTACGTTATCCTGGAGGTCTGCATTCTATTTATTTGGCTATTTAAAGCATCCTTCTCTAACGGCATCAAGATGACTTCAATTGAAGTCCTATGAAAAATATTTGGTTCAGTTTTTTGTTCGCAAATCTCAGAAGTTTTATACGAAATGGTGAAATTGTTGTACGAGTAAAATGGAAAAAGTTAATCTGGCGAACTGCTTCATACTTAGTGTAATAATGAATTTAATGAAAACAAAGGAACAAATTTTGCTTCTAAATTTTGTTTCAAACAAATCGTAACGAACTTTTTCCTTAAGATATTTTTTTGGTATAAGAGGGACAACTGATCTTTAGCAACTTTCAAAGTAAAAATCCTACACATATGCTTGCGTATGAGTTCTCTACGAAGAGTTTTAAATAACGAAAAGTTTAGAGTAATTTTTCTTCTGGACGAGATTTAAGATGATTTCGTTTAAAAACTCTGACCACTCTGTGCTACTACGGCTTATTGTTAAGCGTTATAAACATTTGACCAATCTAATGTGCGTCCAATTTGACCCGGATATCATTTTATCCTCTTTTCTTTTGTAACGATTTTTTAAAGAATTTCACATTTTATGTTTTATTTTCAAAATTATTTAAAAAATTTTTGTTGTTTGTTTAAATCTTGAAACTTAAAAGTGGAAAATAAGGTGTTATTATTCATTTATAGTTTTTTTTTTTTTATTTTTTAACAGAAACGTACGCATGATTCATTTTTATACAAATGTATAAAAATAAACAAAAAAAGAAAAGATGATTTTTTTAATGTTTCTGTTGTGTTTATTACTAATAAATAAATAAAATAAATAAAAAAAAAAGGTTTGCTTTCGTGTGTTTTGCCTTCTGTGTGCATACACACAATTTGAGAAACGACATGCATGAAACAGTTTTGCATATAAATGCGAATGAAATAACGAAAACGTGCTTTGTATTCCCGATAAATATTTTTTGGCAGGCAATTAAATCTAATGAAATTTACAAATATTAACAAATAAAAAGAAAAAAAAAAGAAGAAACAGAAAAAATCGCACAAACAAGCTTATAAGAGGTAACTAAAAAAAAAAAAAAAAAAACAAAGAAAAAAATTAAAAAAAGAAAGCTGCATGAACACGCTATTTGCGGATCTCGGACACTAATTAGTTAGATTTCGAATTATCTTGAGTTTAGAGAATGAATTTTTTGAACCTCGTTAACTCACAGAATTCAACAGAATATATGGTAACAAGTTTATCATTATTCTAAACTACAATTGCTTATCGTATCGTGTATATATATAAACGCGAATAGTAAGTAAAAATAATCTATCTGTTCGTCCGACGCTCGTCCAGTCGTATCTATAATATCCCGATGTATTAAGTGCAATTTTTATATACTTAAGAATTCAAAAAAAGAACAAACGAAAGGGGCCGACAGATGTGGGGAGGGTCCAATTAAAACAGGAACCCGTCGAACGCGCCTCATATATATTTTGCTTTGATGGTTATGCATGAAATTTAAAGATTGTTATGATAAGCCTCCAATTATATCGAATATATGCAAAAACATGTAACTTTCAATCTATAACAACGATCTTAAATCACTTTGTCCACAACTGCTTTACACATTTTTTTTTTTTTTTTTGATTTTTAATTTTCCATTTTACTGCAACCAGGACTGACTCAAACATAATAACAGATTAGACAAAGATCAAGATTTGCAATTAGTATTACCTCCTGTATTCATTTATTTATTTATTTATTTTTGTTTGTTTTTTTTTTTTTTTTTGTGAAAAAATGTTGTTTTAAAATGTGTCCATAAAATCATTCCTTTAGAATATGAATTTCGCGCCGACAGAACGCAAAATGTCACGAAAGCAAAAACAATTTACAATTTATGCAGAAGTAGCGAATAACAGCACCGGACTAAACTAATACTAAAATTAAATCAAATTAGCCATAGATTCATTCTATACACGAATTCAAAGAAAAATTTGAAAAAACAAAAAAAAAAACAAACGCATTTCGCACAGAAACGAAATGTTTGCCATAGTTTTGTGGCGTCAATATAAAAATGCGTAAATTTTTGTTAAAAGCGAGAATGGTGCATGTGTGCATGTTTTTGAGGTCACGGTAAATGTCGTTGTCAAGCAAAAGACAGACAAACGGACGTACGGGCGTACAGACAGACAGATAGATAGAGAGACGTATTAATAGACAAATCAATAGTTGAAATCAATTTGCGAAAAAAAAACCAGTTAAGTTTAACAACAAACAGCAAACATTTTAAATTTTTATTTATTTTTTATTTTTTTATTTTTTGCTTATTTGAATTTTGTTAAGCCAGAATTCTATGCAACATAACCGAATGCATACGCACACACATACATACATACATATATACATATATAGATACATATATATTTATATTTTAAATATATATATATATATATATACATATATTAAATGTATCCACGTGAATGTCTATGTATATAACATTAAGCCTGATTGACGACTGCCAACGATTTTATATGAACAACAACTAACACCATTATCGCATCAATATACTGCTGCCTCTGCTGCTACTTTTAAATGTTTAATACCCGATCACAAGTTGTTCAAGACTCACTATAAGATTGTTTAACACACTAACAAACACACACGTATCATGTACACAAACGAGTGTTTATTTATTTATTTATCTTTATTTCTTAATTTTCTTAATGAAGTATTATTTACTCAGAAAATTCTCGGAGGGGTATACGAACGTATATATATATATATATATATATATATTGTAAGTGTATTATATATATATATATATATATATACATTCAATGTGTGTATGCAAACAATATTCATTAATAAATCAAATAGAAATTGTTTTAAAAATAAAGCTTTAAATATTCGGTTAGTTGGTTAGTTAGATGGCTTTTGGGGTGACTGAGAGTATGACCGTCGTTTATTATTAACAGAAAAAAAAAAACAAAAAGCATTTAATTAAAATATTGCACGAGTTCAATAAAAAAGAAATATAAATAAAATAAAAATAGATATTTAAGGTCAAGAGCAATTCCATTGTAACGCGTCGCGTAGCTGCAGCTTGCGTTTTCAATAAGATTTAATAATCACAGATGTTGTGGAGATAAACGCTTTTTTTTTTTTCTTTTTGAAAAATGATTAGTGGATTATAATATCAAGAGATGTTTTAAGTAGGCTTTTGTTTGGAAATTTATCATGAATATATACTGTTTTGCAAGTAAGCATCCCATTATATATGAAATATAGAAAAATATCTGATGTATAGATAAAGATAATCTTTAACCTTAACCAAATTATATTAAGTGGATGGCAAAGAAAGACGGAAAGCGAAAGCGAGGACATCTTCAATATAAACATGCTCCTTAAATATAGTTAAGTCAAATCAATCTTTTAACTTAAATGCTCAAAAGCGATTTATAAGCGAATTAAAGGGACAACAATATTTGAATTTATTTTCAAACTATTATCAGTAGTTAAGTTGTTCCATGAAAGCTTTTCTTAGTCATTTTTCCCGCAAGTATGTAAAGTAATTAAAGTAAAAAGAAGAAAAGTAATATTGTAAAATGTTTATAAAAATATTTTTTGGAAAATTGTTTTTTTTCGAAAATTTTTTTTTAGACAATTTTTTTTTTGATAATTAATTTTTTTTTTTAAAAATAAAGAAATTTTTTAAAATGTTCCGAAAAAAAAAAGGAAAAAGGAACCTTAATTTTCAAAAATATTCGATTCCAGGTAGAAAAAACGGGATTCAAAAAGACTAGAAACTATTCTCCAAAGAACATTAAGATTTCAATCAAAAAAAAAAAAATATGTTTAATAAAGTTTTACAATATTTTCGTGTTATATGAAAATTATGAGACTTTCTTCTATTGGCAGTCTCTATGCAAAAAGAATTTATTTATAATAATAAAGATTAATTTAAAAAGAATATAAAAAATAAAAATAAAATAAAAAAGCAACACAAAATAGTACAAGTCAACGAATTTTTATTCAACAGTATTGCACCCTTCGCAATTATTGCACGAGAAGCAAATCCATAAATACTTTTTAATATGCGCGTTAACTTGAAACTGTAGCATCACTCACTCATTTAATAAACAATAAACCCTGCTGTTGCTGCTGCTGTTGCTGTTGCTACTGCTACTGCTACTGCTACTACTGCCTGATACGACGCTTATTAATAGTGTTAAGTAGTTAGCAACCTTCGCAACCATTACAGCAGCAGAGTAAGCGCATCATAATGCAACAAAACAGACGTACTGTCTGTGACCCACATTTTGTATTCGCAAACGCAAGCAAGCAAGCAAGCAAGCAGGCAGGCAGGCAGGCAGGCAGGCAGGCAGTCGCATGCAAACACAACCAACAACATTTGCGGCTCAATAACAAAAATTTTGCATTCTTGCGATTCTTGTTCTACATTATTACGTAGTTATCAGTTCATATGTTAAGATTTTTCACTACGCGTTACACATAGCAACAGATCCCATCGAAAATCCTACAAAAACTACACACATATTCAACGTCATTAACATCTGTGTGTGTCCGCTTTATATTTCTTAAAGAATTTCAAACTTAAACTCAAGTACTTGCTCTCCCTCTCACTCTGTCTCTCTCTCTCTCTCTCTCTCTCTCTCTCTCTCTTCACTCTAGGGTAGTTAATAATGGTAATCAGAGGAATCGACCCTTAGCTTTAGTCTATGAGTGCATGCCTGTACACTTTTTAGGCGAACCGAAGGAATTTTTCAAAAATACTACCATTTCGTAATAGCATCGTGCACGATTCGTCAGTCATCGCTTTTCTTACGCAACTCTTCGATCACTTTATTGCACGGAACCATCGTTAGACATTAATTCTCGAAGGCTTGTTGCATTCATTGCGCTTTTTTTTCGGAAACATTTCAATGCCCGTCTTTAAGGAGGCTGTCTGTGTAGCCATCTTAATTCTTGGACCGTTTCCATTACATAATTATTTAGAGCACTCCGACCTACAGGATTATCGAACATAGTCCCGAGTGTCTCTACTCTTTTCTGGGTCTTCTTCGATGTTTTTGACCATACGCTGCAAATCTTCTATTTGAATTTTGCTATACCTTAAGATTTCCTTAAAATAAAATTTCGTGTCCGAATCTGTCCAAACATTTCCGCGAAAAATCGGGCCTAATAGAGGAACAATATGTAAGATCTTTCGATTCATACGGTGTTATGTAGAAATTAATAACGAATCTATACCTAAAACGTTTGCCGTCTTTTTCCTTTGATACCATTGATTCTTACATTCTTAACGGAGATGGACCATTCTGACTTTTTTATATCACTTTACCTGATGTCGATCATAAGTGTGCCTAATATCTTTTGCGAAACTATTAAACGGGCATAGCATTCTCAATTATGAAAGCGTCCTCTTCCAAGATATTTTTAACGTTTTTATAACTAAATTAGAGCACACATACGTTATGTGTGTGCGTATGTGACTTTTTCTTACTTATTATTATTTATTAATAAACAGAAAATATTCTAAGTGTTCGTTTGCTATACTACATAAGTCTGAATCATGCTTGATATGCATGCATGTAAATGCATGCATTTTTACAACGCGGTCATTAGAGTACGTGCATGCAAGAATTTTTAGAAGGAATAAAATTGTGTGAGGCATGATATGTATGTAAATGAGATCAAAAATATTATTATGTTTAACACAGTAAATGCAAAAAGATTCTAAATATTTTCAAATTTTATCTTTTTTCAGTTTCTTGAGTTTCTCTTGAAAATTTAAATATAATTTTGAAAAAAAAAAAAAAATTTTTTTTTAAACACTCATTTCCTTTTTCTCTCCCTTCTATTGCATATCTTGTTGCTGTTTTTTTTTTTTTTCTTTTTTTAAATTACTTTCTAACACGTTTTTTATATTATTATGATAAGCGTGAATGTGGCTAACATGTACATTTGGTGTATACGATGTCGTCCATTTGCGGATTAAGTCTTTATATAATTTCCCTTCAACGTGAGTGAATTTTATAGATATCATGAGAAAGAAGGAAAGCTATTTTTACTTATTTATATATATATATATATACATATATGTATAGATGTATGTATATGTATATGTATTTATGTATGCACGTATGTAGGCCAGCGCACATGTAACATTTGTTCGCACTTTTAGTAGCACTTGCAGGACATTTTGGCGAACCGTATTTAGGTATATATTCAGTTCACGTATACGGGCAAAATTTAATTATAAAAGAAGAAATTTCAATGTCTAACAGCGCACATGAGTTTTTAATTAAAAGCAAAAAAAAAAAAATTTCCATTTCTATGTATGTCAACACATTGAAAGGAATGTTTAGAATTTTAAATGAAGGCGTGCAGAGCAATATAACACCAGAGCGCAACAGAGCACATAATAATAGAAGACAGCAAACAACTTTATTATCTTTTGTCAGCAAAAGAGTAATATAAACAAAGACATTTTAACGTGGAATTCCTATTAAATGAATCCACTGGCAAAATAAATAAATTAACTAAAAACTAATCTAAATATTGTTATCTTTGCAAACCGTTCAATTACCTTAACAGTTACGGTCGCCATTTAGGCTCATATTAAATTAATTTTCTATGGTTCGATTCAAGGATTCAAAGTATGGCAAAAGCAAAAACTAATTATATCTAAAAGTTTATCGCCTTAAGATTCCTTATTACAAAACAAATATGTTTGTTGTTCTTTTTCCAAGAATTAAACCAAAAAAAAATCGAAGGGTGTGTGGTGTACAAAGTAAAGTTTTTTTTTCTGCTTTACGATCAATTCTTTTAAAAATTAATTAACATTTTCTTCTCAACTCTGGTGGTTTTTATAGTAAGATTAATATATATATATATATAAATATAATATATACATATATATACATAAATAACGATATAGATTAACGAAAGAATTTATAGTTAAAGAAATTTTTAACTGAAAAAAAATTCTTCATATTTTATTAATTTTCCCGTAGTTACTACTGTCAAATTCGAAAACTTGCATGATTTTTCTTAAACCTCATCAAATCAACTGGAAATTCGTTACGATGAATCGGTTTAAAATCAGTTACTAATTCGATTTAAATTTGTCCGTTCCTGCTTCCATGCATTTCTTTAAATTCAATTTACATACAGATGCAGTTATTTTAGAGAGAATCGCTTTAAAATAATTTTCTAATTCGATTTAAAACTGTCAGTCCCTACGTCCATACATTTTTATATTCAACCTATGCTACACATAAATCGGAATTTTAGAGAGATTTTTCTGACGAAATTCAGCGAAATGCCGATAGATTGAATAGCATCATTTTTACAACATCCACCTCACTCTACTTTCAAAACGTCGATATATGAAAGATAGTCATCATTTCACGTTTCTAAGTAAAGATCGCTGAACAATATCATTTCTTTGCATATTAAACTAACGTAAAAAGAGTTATTTGCCTGAGACCGAGCTAGATATATTTTGATTTCGCTTTTTCTCACGATTATATTGATAGATAGAAATTAATTTCCTTAAAGATAATTGCGCTCACATTTGTCGTAAAAGGAAAAAAAAAAAAAGGAAAAGTACCTTTATTCGCTAATTTAATTTACGAGTCACGCCAATAATTTTTGGAGTACTTTTCTCCTATTCGTTCTAATTTTCCGCATAATTGTTTCATTAATTTGATTAAAAAATTCTAACACATAAATTTCAATTAACTATAACACTTTTTTTAAGTTTTTTTTTTTCTTCTTTCTTTGTTCTCTACTTAATTTCCACAACAATTAAATTTTTTTTTTTTATGTTTTATTTTTATTATCGTTTTCCTCTGCCTTTAAGCGATTGAAATAAATTAATAAATTATTTTCTATTTTTAATTCATTTCTCTTTCTCTCTCTCTCTGTTTTTCTCTCTCCTTACAGTTTAGTATCGTATTGAATAACGACGAAACAACGTTCAAGTCCATGAAAATTTATATAAAATTTTTCAAATGCCTCAAATATTTGCCTTATTCATAAAATAAGTTAAAAAGAATAACAACAACAAAAATAAGTGCTTTAAAAATTAAGAAAAAATTTTTTAAAAAATAAATCTACCAACGTAACGAAGGCCTTTAACTGTGATTTTAAGTGTTAAGTGTTATAGCTTTACTATTAAAAGAAAATAAAACAAAAAAAAAAATAAAAAAAACAAAAAACAAAAAAAAAAAACAAAAATTGACAAAACCTTTTAAGTGTTAGTTTACTAAATTATTTAAAA
>KK351080.1:776229-786367 GCA_000671755.1 Glossina brevipalpis | reverse complement strand
CTGTCCTTGTGCCCGTCCGTATGCTCTTCCTTATAATATCTGTGGTAAAAATTCTCCTATATATGCTTGATCAGTATCAAATTTAGGATCGATTAAGTATGTCAAATTTGCCAGAAACGTTGGAAGCTCCTGCAAGCAGTTTCGTTTTACAAATGAGCCAAATCAGTTCCAGGTCATTCCTACAATATAAAACAAAGTTCTGTTCTGTTTTGCTTACATCTCATAGAATAGGTAATAAAAATTTCCACAGTATTCTATAAAAATAGAAAAAATCTGCCACGCCCATCTATTAAAATGTAGTTTTTTTTAACTTTTTTAAGATAAAGGCAGTGTGTCTAAAAGAATATATTTTTCTTGTTTATTTTAAGATTAAGTTGGCGAATATAGAAGATACAATCATACAATTGTTTTATGTATTATTTATTTAATTATTTTCGTAATTATTTAAAAAATTTTCTGGATACAATTTATAAACGAAAAAAAAACAAATATATTTTGTGTTTTTTGTACATTTAAGCATTTCACGATTTTTTCTCATGAATAAATACTTTCGGATAACATATTTCTATAGACAGCATTGTATAGAAGAGCAACAGCAATTCTCTAACATTACATGTGTATTAGATGGTCAATACAAAATTTTCATATGTATCTGTTCATCGATACTTTCCTGATATTATATCCGTAGTTAAAAGAGACTAACAAAATCAAAAGAATCAACGAATATTTCATTCAATTCATCATTTCAATATCAATTAGAGAAGAATTATAAAAAGAAGCTTAGAAAGAATGAACTCTAATCGGTTCGTTAGCACCCTCGACAATGATTTTTATATCATTTACCATAATCATGATCGATATTTAGATGCGCTACAAATGAAAAATCCTTTCATTTGTATTGTTTTTTTTTTAAAGCTTAATAAAACAAATAAAACATTATTAAATATCAGATACATAATAATTAAAAATAAGCAATTGCGACATTACACCTGGTTAAGATCAATCATTAGTTCAATCTTACACAAATTCGCTTAATACAATTTCTGATCTATTTTTGTCATAAAATATCAAAAATTATATCTTCTTTCACATGTAATAAAGGCTTCATTTTCGTAAGAAAACCTATATGGAAGGAGGTTCAAAAAATATACCAACATGATCCAACTTGAATAAAATTATTTTTCTTTTTTTTTTTTTTTTTATTAAAAAACATATATTCTTCATTTCATTTTGTCACATTAAGACCCGTTTATCGTGAGAACCTTCGATTGAATGCGAAATCTTGAAGATTGAATCCGAAAAGTAATCCTTTACGGTCCAAAATTGCTAAAAGGTAAATTTATATAAAATCTTTATTTTAGATCAACATTACATTACAAGCAAACTTACATAAAAAAAGGCAGATTTCTTGAAAAAAGTTTACATGGAAATGGGTTCAACAAATGATTTAATTTCGTTTACATTTTTCGCATTTATTTAGTATGCATTTCGTAAGGCAAAATATCATTTTTCAGCGATTTTTCTCGAGAACTATTGAAAATTGAATATAGTTTCTTCATCTATCAATTTTTTTTTTAAATGGATGTTATAAGAGCAATAGATGTAAAAATTCGTCTGCACTTAATTCAAAACATTTCAGTCTACGATATTTCATTCAAATATCTCAAATTTTACGATTCATAGGTCCATAGGCAGACAACCTTAAATCGATTCAAAATCATTTTCTAGATTGCTCGAAATAACAACAGGTGATTCTATCTCATGTCTTTCATATGTTGCATGTATTCGTACAAACTTAATAGTAAGCGCTATAGTATGGTAAGATTAGTATTGCCCAAATTATGCGATTCTGAAAGCATTTATTGATGCTATGAATGCTATGAAAATTTTCCTTGATCCCAATATTTCATTGAACTTCTCGTCCATGTATCCGTATATTGCAATGTAAAGAACAAATTTTATATATTTTCATTCTTCCGTGATGGCTGAAGAAAGAAATTTAAAACTGACACCTGTACGTACCTTTTTCTTTCCTAGAAACTTTTATGCTGATTGTATTAAAAAAAAAAAAAAAAAAAAAAAAAAAAAAAAAAAAATACCTAACCTTTTAATCTACTACAAAATTTATTATAATTTGCTTATTTTGTTTGTCTGTCCGTCCGTCCGATATAGCCATGACTCATTGTAAGAGATTTTATTAAGAAAAAAATAAAAAGAAAAGAAAAAAAAGTTGCATAACTTTAACGGCTAAACAAATGACCATATGGCGGCAGTCGATAGTAAAGATGACGGTTCACTCGTACGCTTAATTCAGTCGAGGATTGTTTATTGCCATTTTTTTTTTTCTCTTTTTTTTTATCTGGCCGTCTTTCTGCCTATATCTCTTGCTCTGTCTATATTTACGATTGTAATAAAAGGGAAATTAGGTCTCGTCCGTGTGCCTATGTTTGTGGTGCCAGAAAAGGTCAATTCAATAAACAACTTGTCACGATTTTTCAACGGTACATGTAACAGACAATGTATATAAACGCATTTTTGTAACAACTTAAGACATTCACAAACATGGGCATGAAAAAAACATCAACCAAACAACAAACAAGCCTACAAACAACAAACGCGAATAATAAATCACACTTTTATGAAACGATTGCGATATTCATATTGTACTTGTATCTATAAATATATATCTGTATGTGTGTGTGAGTGTGTGTACATATATATACAATATATATTTACATGTAATTGTAGTCATTCACTTGTTTCTTCAGAATAATTGTCTCATTGTTTATTGCTAAAGAAAATAAACCAAAAACAAAAAAAGAAATTGTTTTCGGCTTAAAAAGAATTTTTTTTTTAATATGCAAAGAACTTATTTTTTTTTTTGCCTTATTCTTTGTTTTAAGTAAATCACTTTCAAAATTTTCATTTGTAAATGCATGCCGATCATTTAAAAAAATTGTATTGTTGGT
Source organism: Glossina brevipalpis (assembly GCA_000671755.1). Taxonomy (NCBI): domain Eukaryota; kingdom Metazoa; phylum Arthropoda; class Insecta; order Diptera; family Glossinidae; genus Glossina; species Glossina brevipalpis. The sequence goes on along the minus strand of KK351080.1, from coordinate 783,398 downwards.
ATTCTAAGTGTAGCGTTTTTTTTATATATGTAGCACATACACAATATACAAACAAGACAACAATATTGCTTTTATTTATCTAAGGATAGCAGAGACACTCAGGGTCAGTTAATCATATGATTAATGATTGATTATAAGTTAAAGAGCCAACTAAGAAATCGATTTATAATTTTCAAATATTTTTTAATGTTAACGTTAAACGAACCTACGAATCGAATGAATAGATTTTCAATTGTAACTTAGAAGAAAAGAGAAAAAAGAAAAATCGATTTTTGCAAATGTGAAGCAAGTACTAGTTTAAGACCCGATAAGTTGCTAATTGGTTCGTTCACTTTGTTCGCGTTACATATCGTATAACAAAGTTAACAATCTAGAGTGTACGCGTCAAGCATAAAGAAAAACAAGATTTCTTTCACATTTCAATTTTGTTGCTATTATTTATTCGCATACATTATGATTTTTCAATTACTTCGTATGGCTGACTTTGTACCTGTTTGTTGTTGTATTGCGTTGTGTTGTATTGTGTTGTGTTGTGTTGTGTGTGCTATGTGTGCTTATCAAGACGCATATTAAATGGTTCGGAGTAGTAAAGTGCTAAACAATACCAACAATATATTATTGTGCTTATATTATATTATTTAACATTGAAATGATTGTGGAAAACACCATATGGTCGTTACAAAATGTTGCTCATGCTTGCTTAGCTCAGATTTTTCGGTCGTTAGGTCGGTCTTGTGTTGATGAATTCAAGTTGGTTTTCTTGGTTTTGTTTCCTTTTTTTTTTGTTTTTGTTTTTTTTTTTTTTTTCTTTCTTTCTCTTTTTTTCATTTTGAAGACATCATAAAATATATATAAATCTTGTAAAGCAGCACAATACCCAAAATTATCATTACAGTAAGAATAGCAACTCGCCATTTCCGTATATGGGATCCAAAACCCTGTTTTATACGCACGTCTACTGTGTACTCTGCACTCTTACTTATTGTGAACATAAACCAAAAAGACAAAAAAAAAAAAAAAAAAAATACGAAAATGTACGCATATACGAACTCCATTACTTAGGTATTCATGTATTCATTCAATCACTTCATTATAACTGACTGACATAAACTGAAGACTCTTCCTTCGCATTGGCAGACAGCAGTCACCATTGAGCTTCCACCCACTTCGACATTGGATTGGGTTTGCATCGAGTCGTTTGTACGTGCAACTTAAAACTTTAAATGTAGGTCACACTTGACACACAATCAAAAGCAACAATAACAACAACAACAACAAGTGCTACTCCTTTTCATCTACATTGCTTTACTTGGGAATTTCTTCTTTTTTTTTTTATATTATTATTATTATTATTATTATGTCGTTTGCATTGATTTGGAACGAGCGCATGATCAAGATTTTTTTAAATGATTCAACAACGTTTTTATTTAATTTTTTTTTTTTTTTTATTTTTTTTTTGAAAGGAAAAAACGGCGGCACTTCTTTTTTTTCCCATTTTTTTTTTTCTCTTAAATATTTGTAGGCCACTGTGACCATTTAAAATGATATATAGTTAGTTTGGGCCCTGTTGCGATGATAACAAACAAGCATAGCACAACACAGCTCAGATGGGAGTGTCATTTCACTCTCACGTTCAACAATAATTATTATCATGGATTTTTGTGATAAGAAATAGACAGAAAAAGAGGAAGAAAAATTATTTTTAATTTGTGTCGAATATTTTGATTACCACCATAACCATCAACACCACCATCACAGCTCGCTTTGTGAGATAATTAAACGTAATGTAGTATTTAAAAAGAGAACTTCATTTTATTAATTAAATTAAAATTTAATTTAAGTTAAAAATAAATTTTTACAATTTTTTACTACCAATCAATGATACGATACGTTTTGAAAATGCGACCATAAAATGCAAAATTTTTCATTTTCTTTAATAAGAAAGCTTTCCATCGAGATTATAGGTAAATTTATCTCCGTAGCTCGAGAAAGGATTTTCATTAATTCACATAAGAAGTCATCACTAGTTTTTTCTAAAAAAGCAGTTCTCAAACTGCTTATGAAACTTATGAAAGTATGAAGTTCAAGTTATATATATCGTTAAAGTTTTACAGCTTTAAATAAGTCGAAAAAAAAAATAAAACTTCAGACCCGGGAAACCTTAAATTTTCTTTTTAATTGAATTGAAAAGTGCGGTTATATCGTAAAAAATAATGAAAAATAGGCAAGATATTATGATAGAGGTGAACGGAACTATTAATATCAATGATAAAATCGAATCATTAGAAGAAAATGTCTGCGATATATTAGAAGTTTTAATGTTTGGTTTGACTTTTCAATACGACTACACTAAACCTCGTAAAGCAAAACCTGCCTATGCAGTTTATTCCAGCAATGACCTAGAATTATGCTATTGCTCATATTGTTTCACGCTAGGCCGACATTAACTCACACTTGGCTTACACTAGACTTTTCTCCTTTTTATTTAAGACTCCTTTTGAACTAATAGTTTATATTCTGTACCAGCAACGCTTCCACAATTAAGATGACACTCAAAAAAATTGGCGCTTAAGTAGATTTAGCGAAGGAAAACATTTTAAAAAGAAATATTTTTGCCATTTCATCGAAAGATAAAGGGTTTTGTCATAAAAAAATACGGTCACGACTTATTTTTCGATCTAGTACTGCTTTATGAACTTCTCTAAGGGGTGGTTAATAAGTTTCTGATTTAAACATTATAGAATTCTTTTCAATTTTCTATAGCCAATTTATGGCCTCTGCTTTAGCGATTTCGGGAATTTCTATAAAATCTTTTCAATCTCAATAATTTAGAATCAGTTGATAACACAATTTGATAATATTTCCTATATATGTATTCTTACTTTTTCAGACGTGTTCGCAACTGATAAAGGCCGGCCTAAAATTGACTATACAAAGTAAACGAAAGTTATCTACCTGTGACTCCAGTTCTGGCTCTGAACAGCCTAATGCAAAATGTTCGCGTCCCAATGAAGAATGTGAAGAAACGACCGATGAAGACAGCGAACATAAATCCACAACGCCTAGTAAAGGTTTAACACCAGAAGATGAAGATCGTAGGCGTAGACGCCGAGAACGTAATAAGATCGCTGCAACCAAATGTCGTATGAAGAAACGTGAACGCACACAAAATCTAATTAAAGAATCGGAGCAGTTGGACACACAAAATGTTGATTTAAAAAATCAAGTACGTGCTCTGGAAACAGAACGTCGTAAACTACTAGAAATGTTACAAGTGCATGAACCGGCCTGCGTACATGCGGGTGGTTTGAATTTACCATCAAAATTAATGCAATCGCCAGCTTTTAAGTATTTGATAGACCTCAACTTAGATGACAACGTTTCAGCCAATGGTCTTAGCGTTTCGCAAACGCTACCGAATGGCTGTGGTAATGGAAGTGTGATTAATCAACAACGCACTGTAATCCCACCGATGTCCACCATAAAATTTTCACGCAGTAATGGATTTAAGGCAGCTGCTGCTCTTAACAATCCGGTAACCGGAATGTTACCCCAAATGGCGACATCATTATCACAATCGTCACCTCTGCAGCAGCAACAACAACAACAACAACAGCAACAACAGCCACACCCAACAAGTCAGCTACCCAACGGCTATTGCAAAGCATCACCTACGCCTCAAGAACTTGGCTATTTAAACTCGCCTTCTCAAGACAATAGCAATTTATGTATGACAGCGGCTTTACAAAGTCAATCACACTTATCAGCCGCCAACAATTCTGCCAATCTGCATCAGACGGCCCTTGGCAATGTCACCGCAGCAAATACAACCTTAGTTAGCCATTCTATGGCTGACTACATTCCAAACTGTGACTCTTCATCATTAAGCGCTCTAACTGCCCTAACGCATACACCCACTGCCTGCAGTACACCTAGCAGTATTATGGGCAGCAGCTGTGGTGGCGATAGCAGTGCCCTGCTAGCCAGTGTAGCCAGTCCCATGTCAGTTGTTACTACCCCTACCACAGCCACCGAATTTGTTAAGAATGAATTAGTCGATTCACAGAGCCCTTACACCACCGCCCAGTCAGCCGAACGTTTCCTCTTCGAAAGCAATTGTGATAGTTTTGTAGATATCAAGCATGCCGTTAATGTACATCAGCCATTAAATCAAAACCATGGTGGCCCTACACTCTTGCAAACCAGTAATGGAGGAGGCAACCTGTTGGATTTTACATCAGCACTTATGGGTAGCAATGCGACAGGAGTAGTTTCATTTCATGATCAGATTTCAATTAAAAACGATTATCTACAAGAAGCCGAGTTACTGGCCCAGTTAACAGGAGAGGCAGCTGAGTTTGTTGATTTGGATAGTGGTGTAGCAGCTGCTTTTATGACCAATGGGGGTTGTCTAGCATAAGTCACTGAAAAGTAGTAACAAAAAAAAAAAAAAAATAGGTATCCGAAGAGTGAGGTTTCAAAAATTGAAGGTACACATGGTGAAGAGAGGTATATGAAAGACGTGTGAATAAAAAAAAAAGGAATTCTAAAAGCCTATGGTTCCAGAGGTACACCATCGAAGGAATTCAAAAAGAAAAACAAGTCTTTGGTAAAATATAAGAAGCCGTCACCTTCTTGTTTATGGTTTTAGGTTTTTACTACTCACAATGATAAAGTTTAATGCAGATACACATTCCTTCCCTCAATAATAATTCATTTGTCTTCCATTATTCAATTAAAGAATTAAAGAAAAGATAAGAGAAACTCCCACCTTTTTTAGATAAAATAGATTTTATTTATTTTTTTATTTTTTTTATTTTTTTTTTTTCTTTTAAACTTTATTTTGCCCTTGTAGATTACATTCTGCACAACTCTGTGCTTGAAGTCTCACTGTCTTTTACTGCTTGTTATGCTCCGTTTTTCCCCCTGACGGCATGGCTGCGAAACTGCCTCGAATATTTTACATTAGTAGACGACAGACAGCTCTTCTAGTGGATGATGATATGGTAACTTGAATTTACCAAAATGTTAAGTATTGTGTTTTCGATTAGAATTATTTAAAAGGAACCATCTCTAAGGCTTGACTACCTCAAATTTAATTTAAAGAAAAATTATCGTTACACATACAAAAAAAAAAAATATAAGCATTCCAAGATAAAATTTTTTTTATATATTTCGGGACAAAACGAAGTGAAAGCAACTTTGCAAATATTAGTCACACCATCAGTAATTATTAAATTTAGTTAAACTTTAACAGAGAGATTATAACAAATGAAGTAAAGTGAAGCAAAGAATATTAATTATTGGCCAGAAAATTTGAATTAAATGAAAAATTATTCCTAATTTAAACTTGCGTTGAGTAATACACTTTCGCAGAAATTACATAAATTTGAAATTTAAAAAAAAAAAAAAAAAAGAAGAAAGAAAGCAAATTGTAATTATAAAATTTAGATTCAGGGAAAAGTAAATTATAAGAAATTATTTCATGGCCTTAAGTGCTGTTCTTTGTTTGTGTTTTTCTTTTTTCTTTAATTTGGTTTTTTTTGTGTCTTGAAATAAAAAAAAAAAGAAGAAGAAAGCAAAGGACTTTTATGAAATTTACACACACATGTACACAACAGCACCGTTACAAAATTCATATAAATTCTGTTGAATTTGGTTTTTTTTTTTTCTTTTACAAAATAAAAGCTAATCTTAAATAAGTAACTAAAGCAACAAAAAGCTAAAATGGAATTTAATTTTTTTTTTTAAACTTAAAAAAAAAAAAAAAGAAAACGTAACTCTCTTCATATATTTTAAACACAGTGTTGGGCGAAAAAAAACACAAAATTTCTTCAATGTGTCTTTCTTGCAAATATTAATAATATGTAAAAATAATAATAAAATTTAAAAAGATCTTTAATGTAAAAAAAAAAAAAATATATATATATAAGAAAATTAACGGAAAAAGTGCTTTATATCTGTAATAATAATTATAACATATATTACGTTAGCGCGAAAGCAGCAAAAAATCAAGTGCTCTAACTTTTAAAAGAGTTATTATTGTAACATACGCAGCGAAGCACATCATATTTGTTTATAAGCGATTTTTTTATTGCAGCAATTTTTTGCTTTAAAATTTTTTCTTTTTTGCATAAAAATTTTTTATACTTGTAATAATAATAATAATAATATAAATTAAAAAGAAAACACACTCACTTACATATATATAGATATATATACATATATATATATATATATATATATATATATATATATATATATATGCGCAAAAAGCCTTCCTATTTGAATAAGAACAGGCTCGCTACGCATAAATAAGATAAAACGAAAATACTTTATATATAAAATAACACAAATTCATTCAAATATAGAAAACAAAAGAAAAAAAAAACATAAAAATTATTTAAAGAAAGAAAAGCAAAACAAAAAAAAAACTTCATATTACCTCATTAAAATCAAATCCCAAAAACTTGTGTAAAAATTTGCAAATGCGCGTACTATTGTATTAATACATGAACCGGAACGGAAAGCAAAGTTCAGAGTTGTTAAAAAAAAAAAAAAAAAAAAAAAATTTCATTTTTTAAATTTCTACAAAAATCTAAAACACAGAGTACACGAGGAGCCATTAATTAAAAGTTTAAAAATATTTGCCAATTTTCATTCATTACGCACACACGTTTCATTGAAATGGCAACAGCCTGCATTTAAGAAACTTTACGCATTGATAACGAAAGCGAAAGCAAAAGCAAAAGCAAAAGCGAAACCGAAAGAGATAGCGTTAGAGAGTAAGTAGTTGAATTTACTACTTATTTATTAAATAAACATCTCGTAAAGTAGTAGCAATAATTCGATTGTTTCTTTCATTGTTATGAAAGGGGAATTATTTGAATTGTTTGCCTTTTCTAAATTCAAATTCTATTCAAAGCAGGACAATGACCAAACAATTTTCATATTTAGGCATCAGTCATTGCATTCCATTGCATGACCGACCCTTCCAGCAATCATCAAAAACAAAAACAAAAACGAAACCCTTCTCTAATATCGATCAGCCTTAGTTATAGTGGCGCATTGAAAATTGAAAAAGCAAAAAAAAAGTAGAAACTAAGCTGAAAATACTAATCCATGAAAGGTTACAATAAAAGCAAAAAAAAAAAAAAAAAAAAAAAAAA
>KK351080.1:714730-774039 GCA_000671755.1 Glossina brevipalpis | reverse complement strand
TTACAAAAATGGTGAACTTACACTGAGACTGCTTACAAACTTCGCAGAATCTTCACTCGAAAAAGTGCACCTAATGTGTCAACAATTCGAAAACTAGTCAGAAAATTTGAAGAAACTGAATCGATTATAGACAGTAAGTCTCCATTGCGTTAACGTATTGCTTTAAACGCGAGTATCGTGGAAAATGTCTCTTCGGCATCGTTCTCAACAACTTCAAATTTCATGAAGTACTACGCAGCGAATTTTGACGAAAGACCTCCAATTTCACCCGTACAAAGATTCACCTTACTTAAACCACTAGACCATGCAAAGTGCGTGAAAAGAAATGTTGAGATACCCTTTACTCTTATTGAGACATCCTTTATTTTCATAAAAATTATGTCAGTGTTATATTTTGGACAGAAGGCAAACTCTATTGAAAACGGCTTAAAGTGAATTATTTTTGTAACCAATTACAACCCTCTCTCCCTCCATAATTTGAAAAAATTATTATATGAAATAAAGATGGGATTTGAAATATTTACCGCTAAAAATTCAAGGGAGAAGTAGTACTTCATTGTACTAAATAAATGTGGAAAATTTGAGTCATATGAGACTGTTTCTTAAAAGATCTCCCATATAAACGTTATGTCTTTACAAAATATAAATCTTTATACGACAGCAAATCCAAACTTTTTAGTATTTTATAGGGAAAATTGTTCCCGCCAAAGTAGCGATTTGATACTCAAAGGCACTGAACTAGACTTGGAACACTTATGTTTTTATTGTGTGGGTCCTTCCCTCATAACAAGTGGAGCAACAATAAGATGTAATTTTTGACATTTTGTAATAAAAAATAAATAATAATTTCTTGAATAAGAAAATGTTTATTTTACTAAATTTGGACATCATTAGTTCATATTTTCGACCCACTCTCCACATAGGAGTCCTTATGAAATATTATATAAACATTAATATAAAAATAAAATTTTTTTTTTAACATTTTATGATGAAAATGAATGTGAAAAAGTGGTGTGTGGCATTTAATAGATCTTCGTTTCCTTATTGTAAAGCCTTAATTTGTTTGGTTTTTTTTTTTTTTTGTTTATTTTTGGAATTTAATTAATTAATGTGACTCTCTTTCAGACCATTCACATGGGAGATTGCAAGTTTAACTTCAAATTAACTTCAGAACTCGTACTATTATAATTCCATTAATAATTTTTGGATATCCTTCCCCGACTATATTCCTTCACAATGTTTTCATTTCCACTTAATGCTTATTTTCCATGGGTCTGAACCCTACCTCTCCTGTTAAACATCATAGATGATCTCTTTTAGGTAAAATTAAACAAGGAGTGTCTAATTCCGATTTATAATTGCGCGAAAACCACCAAAATAGATATTTTTAAAGATAAGTATTGATCAGTTCGTTTCATTTTTGAATCTCAAATCAATGATTAGAGCTCATCAATACTTAAACCTAATTAAGAATTAAAATCACTTTAAATTTCTCAAAAAATCAAAAAACATTGCATTTAATAGATGCTTTGAATCTTCTGGAATATGTGGAAAAAAATTGATTATTTTCCGAATAATATTTTTCTTGAAATTTCGACCTTTTCGGTAAGAGCATTAAAAAGACAGGTTATGTCATATGGAAACTTGTTGAGAAGTTACAACCTAATCTCTTTTCTATCGATTTCTAACTTCTCTAAATGCATTAAGAGAAGCCGTTCGAGAATGTTTATGGACATTTGAAAGCGTTTGCAAACAAAAATATATTAGTGCAGATCATCGAGAGGACTGTTGAACAGATATGAGGATGAGAGCGATTCGAGACGGAACGAATGCTTCTTCCAGGAAATTAAAAGTTTAAGATACTGTTTTTGAAGTTGATTATGATGTGTTCAGCTACAAAAAAAACACATTTTCTTGTTTTTTTGCTTTGTCTTTCAATTTTCTTTCAGTTCACGTAACGCATCAAACGTGGATTTCTATCTTAAATAGATGCAGCAAAAGCGGGACTTTCGAGCAAAGAAAAAAAAATTGCAGCGAAAAGAAAACAAAAAGAAATATTTCGACTTGGAAGTACAGCTTTATAGCCCTGGCATCAAGGACCGTTACAAAAAAAAAATTTTTTTTAAATTTTTCATTTAAGAACAAACATGTTTGGAATACATTTCAAAACTTTAAATGGGTTTATCTTGAAACATTTCTTTTTACAAATCGCTATACAGTAGAACTCAAACGTTTTTCATTCGAATGTTTACAGTATCTTTAACATAATATTCTCTAGTAAATGATTTAAATATTTTTTATGAATAAAGAAAAAAGTGCCTTTTTTTTGGTTCTAAATCGAGGTTTTTGGTAAAAATACTCGCCAATCACATAAAGCTCAATATATCGAAAAAATGTTACGTCATTCATTAGATATAAGAATGAATCCAGCTATAAAAGAAAGTTCTGTCGTTTGTGAACACTTGCACTTTCATGCAAGTATTCTGATCTGACGGTAAAATCAGTTTAAATAGTTAGATTCGTATACGATTGATGATTTGTACACATTTTTTTCGTATTTTAGGCAATTTTTGTAAACTTGCAAAATTGTCAACTTAAGTGAAGAAAATCTGAACTTCAGACATTTTATGTATTGTAGGAGCTCCAAAAAGGAAATAACATTATGAAGGTAAAAAAAAAAAAAAAAAAAACTTGTAACTTGTGTAACAGCACGAAATTTCACATTCAAGTCAGTTTTCTTGAAAGATGAATCCGAATCAAGAAAATCATCAGATGTTAGTGCCGAAGTTCTACGCAGCATAATCAGAATAAATCATACGTTAACTTTCACTGAAGTGAGCTTCAAGCTTTAAATTCGTTAGACTATTGCTTTGGATCACATTAACAGGCTTGGTTATGGGTTCAAACTCTCTATGAAAAAAAAATTTTTTTTTTCTTTTCTTTATAAAAAAAAACGACAGAACTTTCTCTTATACCTAACAGATTAAATGATTTTTTTAAGGTCGAATTTTCTCCAGCTCTGCTTCAAAAAAAAAAAAAAAAAAAACTGTGACGTTAACCCTTAGCAAATTTTTTTATATTTTTATTTTTTTTTTTTTTTTTTTTTTTTTTGAAACAGAAATATATATTATAGATCTCACAGAGTGTTTATATTCAAGGGATTAGTCTAATACTTCGAAATGATTTAGTCATGTTCATGAGTTTACAGTTTGTTTAAATATATTTTCCATCATTACATTCGCAAGCAAAATATTTAATCGAGTCTATAACATAACACAACACAACATTCTTATATCAATCTTAAGCTAGCGATCAGTAGACTCAATTGTGAAATTTTTTTGTTTTTTTTGTACGATAATTAAAAAGGGGAAAAATTCAAAATTTAACGATAGATTAAAAAGTAAGACAATAAAATAGGTATTTTCAATCTAAGATGACTTTTCGATATCCATCACCACATTACCACAACAATTCCGATATTGCATTATAAGAATTTATTTCTACCATAATATAAATCAATACTTCTTATAAGATGTAAGAAGTTATAGTTTTCTTTTTTTTTTTTCTCGATATTGGGGTTTGATTGTAAGTAATTAACGTTCGTTTTTTATTTTTCCTACTCTCCTAAATGTAATTAGTATTAGGTTTCAGACCATGAGACCAGTATGAGACTAGCGTTGAGTATATGAGTGTTATAGTTTATGCGTTTTTGTTTAACTACGAGAGGATGATATTCATTTCAAAAGTATAACTTTTAAGTAATAATTCAAAGTTCCAAGTATAAGCTTTCTACGTCAACTCTTGCAACCATAGACAACCAAAATTTACGTATATCCAATCAGTGTAGATATATACGTACTTTTATAAGGTTTTTAAGATTCAAACGGAAGAATAAATTTAATATACCTCCAGTTTTCGATTGTAAGTATAAAAAATGAAGACAAATTATGATAATTAATTTCAGTTCCTATTCAAGTTTTATATATTCTTGGTGCAGATGAGTGTTTCACAAACTTTTCAAATTCTATTAATGACTTGGGGTAAAATTACTTTGTATTCGTCATTGTTATAGTTAGTCAAGGTCAAAGAGAATGAGACTCATTTATTAAACTCACACAACCTACAACAGTAAATACTTAATAACGAAGAGGAAAGCGAATAGGAAAGAAGCTGATTTTTGGTATTAAAAAAAAAAAAAAAAAAAAAAAAAAAAAAAAAAAAAAAAAAAAAAAAAAAAAAAAAAAAAAAAAAATTTATAAACTTCGTTTTCCTTGGCTTGTTTTATACGAGGAAGTGGAGATAGATATATTAAGTTTATCAAATATATTTGTTAAGGGCACAAAACTCTACCCATCTAAACATTCCATTCTTATTCATATTTTTTTTTGTCAGTCACATAACAGTAAAACAAAATGAGTTTAGTTTTGTCCGTCTACCGGCAAATTGAAGCCAGGATTATATGTATTTTATTAAAAAGCACAACAAGAACAAGCATATAATTTATATCAAAGAGATCGGTATCTACTGAAAATTATTCTTCTTCTTATTATTATGAGTTTGAATTAAGTTTGAGTTATACCCTTATATTTCCTCTGATAACAGTAGATTATCAGATGTTTGCAATATTCCGAAGAACTTAATATAGATCCGATTTTTTATTTCTATGCAAATCAATTTAAAAATAATCATTTTTTTTATAACAATTTAAGCAGGCCCGTCCCTCTGACCATTTGATATCTACATGCTCTGTGTTTTTCTGCTAAAGCTAGAGATCGTACATTTTCAAACTATTTTAATGAGCTTGAATTTGAGCACTAACATGTCCCAACACAAAAATGATTCTTATTGCTTACGAAATGAATGAATCGGGCATAAAATAAATTTTATATATTTTCCGATGAAAATCGGGCAAAATAACATTTTGCCATATGAAACGAATACGAAAAATTTAGATGGGATGGAATTCATTTTTATGGATTCTGTTCTATATAAGTTTTTTTTTTTTTAAAGAAATCAATAAATAAATCTTTATATGGTAATAAAGTATAATTTTTTATTATATTATATGGAAGGAAGTTAAATGAAGAACTGCGTTAATCTCGCAGTGTTGTAGTAAACCTTTGAATAGTCAGCCTTGTTCGACCATAACACATAAACTTATTAAATTCTCATTCTCATTCTTACATTTCACACTTCAAACACTTTTGTTTCATTTTTTTTTTATTTTTGTTTCTCTATATTATACGACGTAATTTGAACTTTGCGCTAAGATTAATAATAAAAGCAGCAAAACTCATATTTTCTAATAATTTCAATACGAACAAAATATTAATTATTCATAAAACAAAAAAAAAAACCAAAAAACAAAAAAAAAGAACAAATGATACGTAAATGAAAGCAAACAAGTAAAAATATTATAGTGGCCTAAGCTTGAAATAATTCGAATACATTCGATTCCAACAATAAAAAAATAACGAAATATTTCACCAAACGGGGGCTTATTAGTTAATCGATCAGGATCATTTTTGTCATTTTAATTGACCGCAAAGAATATTCGTCTTAGATTTTAGATCAATACTCACATCGATGAATTCAATAAAATAATAGCTCCCATCAACTAATTGAAAAGTTTACTTGATATAATATTTTGTAACTTGAAAAACTGATCGTGCAGGATATGCAATAACAGATAAAATAAGCGATTACAAGAAGGAAAAAAAGGAATAAAATTCGACAAATTTTACTTTTTTTTCTTTCTTACTTTGAGATATTCAAACATAAAATGAAAAGAATTCTATTCTAAGAAGAAGAAGAATTCAAAGAGGTATTAAAGCTCGAGTATGAAAACCGTAAAAAGTTCCCAACGATGTTGTTCACCGGAAAGGAAAATCGGGCACAATTTGCGAGCTCTCATTACTATTGTTTTCTTAAAAAAAAAAAAAAAAAGTTTCTTTAGAAAATATTTAACAAAAAAAAAATTCCATTAAACACCTCAAGGATAAAATTATTTACAAAAAGCAAAAAAATTCGTCAATATTTTAAAAAACCCTTTAAACGTCATTTCGAATAAAGAAAACGCCCGAGAAGCACGCATCAAATAAATGCAGCGAGATTATTTTAAAGATTTTTATAGATGCGTTAGAAAGCACAACCAACTGAGTTTCCATTTAAGACAATCACTGCTGGTAGCTATAAAATACTCATGAAATTCACCACGAAAGAGTTTGTAAAAAAAAAACAAGTGAGAAAAATTATATTCGGCTGTGCCGAATCTTTTATACCCACCACCCTCATCTTAAAAAAGGGTGAAAAACTAAATTGTCATAGGTGGGCGTGGCAATGAAAGAATTTTCAATGTTTCTACCAAATTTGAAGTCGATATCTACATTTTTGCGGCCAGGAGTATGTTTACCACAGAAATTAGATAGTTAAGCAGCCAGACAGATGGACAAACGTACCGAGAGATACGTCTAGGTGGATTCTGAATTCCATACTGATCAAGTATATATACACTTTACGGGGCTTCTAAAGAATTTTTCTAAATATTACAAACGTTTTCACAAAAAAAAATTAATTTCAGTATTCTATTATATCGAATGGGCGTGGTCAATCCTTACCGTTTTTGCACAGACGCATTTTATAGATGTAGCTGCCATGATTTATGAGCATAAAGCTAAGCAAAAAAAACCAATTTTTTTTGCTACCGAAAACAGAGGTGGTCTTAGTCTACGTTGTACTGTGGGCGTATCCTTGGACCGATTTGATCCATTTGCAATACCTACTTGCGTGCAAGAACTTCTAATGTTTCTAGCAAATTTGAAGGCGATATTTTTACGGCCAGGAGAATGTTTACCACAGACATTACACAGACGGACAGACGGACATGGTTAAATCGCTTCTAAATTTGATGCTGATTAAGAATACACATACTTTGTGGGGTCTCCGAAGTTTCTTTTTGGTAGTTACAAACCAAATGATAAAATCAAATATACTCTTCACCTTGGCTGGTGGGTATAAAAGATATCAAAAGATCAGAATGGATAACCAACCAGTCTGGTCTTATTTACCCCAAGATATACCCTTAGTATCTTTGTTTAAGAATTTTGTTCAGACCTAACAAAAACCAACATTGTATTGTAATATGTTACAACAAGAATGAGGAAGCGAATGACTGAATACGACGGATAGCGTTTCCGTAATAAAAAAAGAAAAAAAAGAATAAAGATCTAAACGTACAATCGATATCAATGAATAAAAGTCAGATCGTTCCAGTTTGTATATCAACTGCGGTCTCACAATTTGAAATTTGAAATGTTTGAAATGTTGCATAGTCAGCAGCCAGGAATATTAAAACAATTCCTAAAACAAATTATTCATAGGTATAGGAAATATGGAGAAAGTGGATAAAAAAACAAATATTTAATGAACATTTAATGATAAGAGATATAAGCAGCAGTAACTCAATGAAATCGACTTTATATGGTCGTCCATTTATGCAGCGAAGTGACTATAAAGTTGACTAGAGAGTTTTCACTACCCATTGAACAAATTGCCGGCGTTTTGTATGATCCAATTTTTAATAATCGGAGCAATCATACCTGACAGCTATCAAATTTCAAAGTTGCCAGTTGCATGAAAAAAAAAGCCACAAAATTTAAATAGTGTGTGCTCTTATTGAGACACCTTTTATTTTAGAGATTTTTTTCACCGTATCCTCATGAATGATAGAAAAAAAAAATCGATTTAACTAAGGTCGTTCAAAGTGAACAAAATCATAATACAGGTTAAGGGAACTATTAGCATTGATGGCAAAGTGAAATATTTATACCATCAGGCTGATGTTCCGTATTCGGTACGATTGATTGAGTTTAGCGTATAATAAATTATTCCAATCTAACGAAAACGTCACTGGAGATCATCATTATCATTATCGAAATCATTATTATTATCATTAAATTAATTTGTCTGTTTGAAATGAACTTAAAAGCATCGAAAATTTTAATAAATTATTCACAATATTATTCCTCAGATCTATCTAAAAATTGAAATATTCATAAAAGCTATATACATCGGAAATCACTTGAGTAGAACATTTTTTGTTTAATCGTTTGTTTTATTTATTTTTTGCTTTTTTTTGTTATTGTTTTTTTTTTTTTTTAATATTTAATAACTAACGTATTTTTGCTGGTTATCAACCTTGAACTTTAATAAAAAATTGTATAAATAATTATCACGAGAACAATGAAAGAAAAGAAATTGTGTGGGGAGTTAAAATATTTGTATAACTCATTAACTCTAAATGAATGTTATTTAATGAAACGACAAAAAAATCACTAATGATTAATTTGAATTTTGTTAAAAAAATCACGTTGAGAAAATTTCGAAAAAAATTATAAATTAAACTAAAAAAAAAAAAAAAAAAAAAAACTATATATAAAGACGAACAAACTCTTTCCGGGAAAAGCAAAGTATTACGATTACGGTCGTAACAAGAACCAGTTAAAAAAATGTTCAATCAAAAGCAATTCGAACATGATTCGAACATGGAATCATGGCAATCATAAAAGCTAATTGATTTTTTCATTATTACAAGCAAACAAAACAGTCTAAGTATGTAAGTAAGAAGATAAAAATCCATATCAAGGAAATGCAACGAAGAAAAGACAAAAAAAAATTGCAAATCTTCAAAAGATGATGTCCTGGCTACAGGGCAGAAAATGGCACAAGTGAAAATGGATATTGGAAATGCCCATAATATATGCAGTATCCGACAAAGACAAACATCGGACATAGACTCAATATTGACCATCGATGATCAATCCATGCTTATAAGCAAGCATTCATCTCTTCTGGATTCTTGAGTTCACCGTGAAGAGAAAATCTATTATTGTTGATCGAAGTAGAAGGACGTAGAAGGAGAAGAGTATTATTTTGAATTCATATAATAAAAACCATATGCAAATGCTTTATTTTTCATATATATGTATAAATGAAGTTTGTACGTTAAGTTGACGGCTTATTGATGGGAAGCCCGACATTTTATTATATCGATTGATTCACTTCATCACTTTCTGCATCAATTGAAATAAGTTTATCGCTTGCAGAGTGTAGATTACAATTTGCGTGATATTTTGATAACATCTAATATTGGATCATATAAAACGTCTCACCGGTTGTTTCCTATTAGATGGCTTTCATGCCCATATATCTGGCAACACTCTCCTGATCGTCTCAAACGAACATTTGCTTAAAAGCTAACATTTCATTTTATATCTTTTGTGAAGATAATTTTCTAATTCTTTGCTCGCATAAACAGTTATATTGATTTGAAAATAATTGAATTATCTGAAGAGATACCCGATGTAATGGTTTTTTACTATAAAAAAATGATAAAAACGTTGCAAAAATTTATGAAAAATTAGTAAAGTTTCCGGTAAGAATGCTGTGAGTAAACGAAGGAACCAGGAATGATTTGCTCAATTCCGTACCGGAAATTTTAATATTAAAGATGTATCTCGCTTTGGTCGCTCAATTACTGAAAATTTTGCAACTGATAAACAAAGACCCGGACGCAAGCTGTTAGGAAATAGTGAAAGCACTAAACATCAACCATCTGACAGTTTGGAATCATTTGAAAAGAGCAGGCTACAAAAAGAAGTTCAAAAATGTATCAAAAAATCGCAGATAAATACCATAAACTCGATTGAAGATGGATTGGATTGGACTTCCCCCATAACAATCAATATGAAAGAATCGAAAAAAATTTTTCCATTTTTTAAATTTCACAGTGAAAACCAATGAGAAATAGTATTTTAGCATATAAATTAAATATAAAAAATTTAGATCGTATGGATGCTTTTTTTTTAAATTCCGTCTCATAATAACTGTTCCTAAGAAAGGTAAGCCTTTATACGACAAAAAGCTTGTGACGGGTATGGGTGTATTTTGTTTGCCCAGGCCTAGATGATCTAACTAACCTAGCTAATAAGGTCTAATTTTCAGTATTTTGTAAAGAAAATTGTGCTGGACTAAGTTTTGATCCTCTAGATCTATTTTTCAAGTTTAAGATATAATTTTTAATAATTTTTCATGAACATAGGTAAAGAGTTATAAATGCTTTGGCAAGAAAATTAAATTTTCTAATTTTCTGGATAACATCAGTTCGTATTATTAAGATTTTATTATAAAAAGACACTCACACATGAAATTAACCCTTTACAAGCTACAATTTTTAGCAAGTTACAGAAAAAAATACGATAAGTAAAGATTTGTATTAGATGAAGTCATGTAGGATATTTAAGGATCGATCTCGCCTAACAATAATACTTTTTTGTATATGATTTTATAATTATTGCAGTCGATCTCTTCTCTTCATGCCAATAACATAAATAACCATAACCTGACCACTTCGATTGTAGGTTATCGTTTAGTTGCTGTTAATTTTTCCACTATTCGCGCGTTAAACTGTATAAATAATTACTTCATATGTAAAATGATTTTTTTTTAAAAGCGCCTTAAAAGTAACTCGTAAGGTTACAAAGTATCTTGGAAATCTTCAAAAGCTATAGTGATCGGGGACACGTGCTAAACTTTCTGTTATGAGAATAATATGAAAATCAATTGAATTGAACGAAAAGATCCATACAAAGATTATTATATGAACTTAAAGTCTGTGTGTGTGTGCTGAAAAGAACAAATTCTGTATGTTTAGCAATAGATTTCATACGTTTCATACAATATATGTAGGAAGCAATCAAGACTTATTTACCACTTTTTTCTTACATGTCATTTCTGACAGCAAAAAGGAAAAAAACCGAAAAACAACATCGAAAAACTTTTTTGAACATATTGTTAAGGTTTTTTTTTTTTTTTTTTTTCTTAACATTAATTCCCGATACACGACACCAAAGTCTCTACGATCGCAATTCCATGTATTCCATATCGTATAGTTGGTCTTGCTCTTAATTATTTATATCTAATAGTAAGTAAGAATAGGTCTGTACTGCAGATTTAATTTGTTATTTGTAACAACAACAACTAGAGATACTTGTACTGAAATCTCAGTTACGGAGTTTATTATTAGTCTAAAGCTAGGCGCAATCTGTCCAGAAAGATGCTAATAATGGAGACAAAAAGAAATGAACGTCTAACTTCTAATCTATAGGCAAAAAGCCAAAGCAATGAACTCATATACGTTTACATTTAATAAAATATTTTTTTTTTTAAATCAATGTTTTGCTTTAAGTAGATTACCAAAGAGTCGACCTAAAGCGTGGTATGTAATTTTCTCTACATTTGTTTGTTTTGAAATAGTTTATAAAGAATTTAATAATCGTGATCTAGATGGTGAATGGTTGTGCAATGCAAAAACAAAACAGTAGGAAATTAATACAAATCCAAACAAAACGATATCAAGAATTGTGCTCATATTCTTGAGTATCGACTGCAACAATTGGAATAATAGCTGAACTTTTAAAAGAAATCATCAGCTGCCCGAAAAAAACGCATATTTAGAAATAGTGCGATAAACTGAAGTGTTCCACATCATATAAGCTTACAATGAGCTCTGAGAAACCATTTGGCCATTTGGCTCCTTACTTCACTTCGAAATTCTTTTGAAGTGATTAATAAGGAATTAATATACGATTCAGTGTATTGCGATGTTTATAAATAAACAGATGTTACAAAAATTTAACATTTTTCTAATTAAAAGAAAAAAAACCAAAAAAAAAAACAAAAAAAAAACAACAACCAACAACAACGGCAACAAAATTGTCATGTATAATTTTTTAGAAGAAAAAAAAATAAACTCTGAAGTTTTAATGAAAAATGAATCTAATTTAGACAATTTTTTAAAAGAAGAAAAAACTGAAAACTGAAAATATTTTTATTATTAAATACAACTGGTAAGCTTATGACTAATAGATGGAGAAGCGATTCATTTAATAATCCAGGGTAACAGTACCTTAACATATAAGTTAAAAGTTTTTTTTAATTTTTTCATATCCCCCCGAACGTGTGACCATCAAAAATACTATAAAATATTTTTTGTTGATCGATATAAGACTTGAGAGTCAATTTCCAATTTCGTCCGATTCTCAACATCATTAGTACAAAAAATGTACTACGACCTCAAAAGAAGCCAAATTTTCACAAAAGATGATGATCAGAAATTAAAGTGAATATTTTCTCTAAAAAAGATTTTTCAATCAATTCTTCTTTATATTACATTAGAAAGTAATAAAAAAAAAAAAAGGAAATTTTCAAAAATATACTAAACTTCGTCATAAGATCATTCTACTCTCCTTAGTTATTGATTAAAGAGGCAGATTATCTAATAACGATTACTTGCGTTTTCTATATAATTTATGCTTATATTCATATCTCAAGATTACTTTATAAACATAAAATTCTCTTTGTATGTCGGCATCATTTTTATATTTAAATTAATCTTAATCAATACTGAACAGCAGATCAATTACAAATTTCCTGACATTTTTTTGTATGTGACTTATCCAATTATTTATATAAATCACAAATTCTGTTATATGAAATTTACATAAAATCTTAATTAATTTGACTTAAGCTAAAGCAAACGTTAAAATGTTAACTCATTTAAAAACTAAATGAGATCGTCACATATAAAGAATAACAACAGCACACAAACACAACAGCAAAAAAGCAAACAAAATTACGCGACTTAAAACTTGGCATTCATTTGCTATTTTAATTATAATTATAACTATTATTTTAATAAATAATTTTTAGTCATAACTATTATTATTATTATTATTATATTATTATAATTATTATTATTACTATTATTATTATTATTATTATTATATTAATAGTATTATTATTATATTATTATTATTATTATTATATTATTATTATTATATTATGATAATTATTATTATTATTATTATTATTATTATATTATTAATATTATTATATTATTTTTATTATTATTATTATTACTATTAGGCACCTGCGTCAGTTTTGATAAATAACTTCTACAAGTAAAACTGATAAGATAATTGGAAATACCGGTATACATAATGGTTACATTTGGACGATTTCGACCTTCCTCTACATAAAGCAACAATCTTCCATTTAATGCTCATTGAGTTATTCTGTGTACACAGACGCTAATCATGGAACGCTCAAAATTGCGATTTCGAAATTCATTAATTTTCTTTTTTGATTTAAAGAAATCTACCGCAGAAACTTATGAAAACTATTTAGAAGCTTATGGTAATGGTTTCAACGATTTAAAAATGGTGTTCTCGATGTCAATGACAAAGAACGGCCGGGAAGAGGCAAAAAAATTCGAAAACTATAAAGACCCAGCTCAAACACTCCTAAGAACTTTCGAAAAGATTAGCAATTGATGAATTAATTGTTCTTAGACGTTTACAGGCGATAGAAAAAGTCCAAAAGACTATCATACGAATTGACTGAAAATGTCATTTCGGCCACATGTTGCAAGAGTTGTCAAGGATTCACTATTCGAGCTGCTAATAAGGAGTTTTAGCGTACCCAGTATACTCACCAGACATAGCTTCTTTTGATCATCATTTGCTCAAGGCTTAAAATTATTAATTTTCTAATATTTGTATAGTGCAAGCTATACGATGAAGAGGAAGAGATAAAACAGACAAGAAAGTTTAAGGATTTTGTACAATGAAGGCATATTACGCACAATGAATTGTAGATTATAAAAAAAAAAAAGAAAAAATGCATATCCTCGTTGCACTTGCACGATAGGAAGAAGAAGAAAGGTCTGTGGGCATAAAGTAAAAGAATAATTTAGATTCGATTTTTTGTCCATAAATCTCCACAAGGTTAATTCCCGTTTTGTTTTTTTTTTTTTTTTTGCTTACATTTATGCTTACTACGTTTATTTGTGAATCAAATTCGACTGAAAGAATTCTTAAACATCAAATTTCTTCTAATAACTAAAAAAATTTAAAAAAAAAAAACTTGACGTTTATCAAGTATTTTTAATAGTTTAAGTTTATTCATTAATATATACCGTTGTTGTTGCCTTTGTTGATGACTTGAGTCACTCTCTGTGCAAGTAATTTATATTCACACAATTTGCGATCTTTAGCGAACGGTAAAACGAAAAAAAAAAAATTATTCTAACAAATTAACTGCAATACAAACTAATACGAAAAAAAAAATACATTTACATGTTCGCGGGCGTGCGAACCCCCCGTTTTGTTTCATAATGTTTACTCATTCATTGCAAAAGCATACACATGCATATATACACACATACATATATATATATATATACAATATGATGTATATTTTTATTAAAATGAATGAATATGCGAGTGACGTTGTGTGTTTATTTCTCTCTCTTTCTCCCTCTCTATGCGTCTCTGTGTCTCTTTCTCTGGCTTCCTCTCTCTCTCTCTCTTAAAAGCTGTGATTAGAATTTCTAAAAATAGATGTGCAATCATGCGGTTAAATTGCAAAGGATATGTTTCTCTTGATTCTCAGTATGAAAGACGTATCGAAGTAGGTTAATAGATTCTGATTAAATTATCAACGAAGGAGCTGAAACGGTCGCAAAGAAAACTTCGGAAATGTTATGCCGAAATTGTCGATATAATGTGTGTAGTTGAAGATCATAATTTTTTTCTGTTTAAAAGAAGTTTGTTGAAAATATTAAATTTTCAAAAAGTGAAAATATGCGATAAATTTTATGGTTAATTGCGACTTTTGCAAGCACTCTCTCTATGTATAATAAAACGATGCATTTCTGTACTAAATATTTTGGTACAATATCTCAAGAGAGATCATGATATGGAATATAAATAAAGCAACGATTTGAGCACCAAAGAGAGAGAGACAGAAGAAAAGCTGAAGTGAAGTGTAGGGTAAATATGCAACTTTTTATTATCGCGGGCTATCGTGTGAGGGAAGAATTGATCATGGATATATTAATCCGCAATAAGCCCAAAAAATTCTACTCTAAATTCTCGTCTCAAAAAAAAAGCGTGCGATGATAAAAGTTACATAATTACTCTCTTAATTTTTGATCGACATGTGTGTGTAAAGCCCGATATGAGAAACACCATATGCTTGACTGTAGGCGATATTGGTTATAGAATATACTGAATAGAAATATGCGTGGGTGTGTTAAAGCTGTAGTAGAAATGCTCGTGTATGCTTGCTTAGAGTATTATACGTCTGCGCTACATATTTTTTTACAAAATTTCATCTTTTAGATTAAGGAGTAAACGTCACGGTACATTTTGCAGATTTTACAGAATAAAAATTTTTCAGAATTACAATTTTATTTTATTAGCTTAATGGATGCTATGAATATGGAAAAAAATTCGACTTCTGTAAAGAATTTTTTTCTTAAAATTTTAACATCTTCATCAAACACTTTGGGAAGACCACCTATACGAAAATGAATATCTGTTAGGAAGTTTTACTCTAATGTGTTAGCTGTTGATTTCGAACATCTCTCATATACTAAGAAATATTTTTAAAAAGTATTTCTGTTCATTTAAAAGCGTTTCTAAATTAAAATACTTCAGTGTAGCTTCATTGAGAAGACCGTTGTTTAAATACAAACCGAAGAGCAATTTGAAAGATTTCAATTAGTCCACTAAAAATTTAAAAGTTTAGTATGAAGTTTTTGGAATTGACTATAGATTCAACTATAGGATTAGACATCCATGTGTCGGATATTTTATAATTTCACAACACGTAAGATGTAAAACGTAGAATTCTATGTTTGACAGATGCAGGAAAAAAGTCACTTTCAAGCGTATAATCTTCGCAAAAAGAGAATAAATGAGAATATTTCAACGTACATAGGACATACTGGGGAAAGATTATAAAAAATCGTTTATGGTAGAAAAACAAATCTATAATGCACATCAAAACTTTAAATGCGTTTATCTCGAAAGAATATTTTTACAAAAGCAACGCAGCATCATTCAAACAATTTTTATGTTTTTCGGGCCAAGTTCTTACAGCCTCTTTAGAATAATATTCTCTAGTGAAACACGTAAGATTTTTTCAACAGATTAATTTAAACTTTTTTTTTTGTTAATAAAAGAGTACGTTCTTTTCGTCGAAAATATTCATCTTTTTGGATTCAAGCACTCATCAGTCTAAAGTGTATCTAAATTAACTTTTAATCTCGAACGCTTCTTACTAATCGAATCAAACTGAATATGTCCATTTAACTCTCAATTGGTTGCCAAGCTTCTGCATATTTGCAATGGTTTACGGATTCACTCCCAGCTCGGATCAATACCAACTACGAGTGTGTCTTTAGCTATATGAGTACATGTTTTTCTTCTTTTTATTATTTTTTTTCTCTCTATTGATTAATGCAAAATTTTTTTTGTTTGTTTTGTTTTTGTTTCTTTATATTTTTTTATATTTTGTAATAGTCGTTGGAGTCAAATTAATTTATTTTACCTGAATTCTATAAATAAATAAATAACTAAATAAATAAAATAAATATAAACAAAATTTCAATTTTCTTCTTATCTTAAAATTTTAGCTTTTTAGCTTTAACTTTTCTATTTATAGAAATTATCGATTGCCGTCCTCAATAACAATCCTTTTTTTGTACCGCCATCTCTTACCGAATGAGATTTATTCTGTTACTATTTAATTGTTCTCTGACCAATGAAAGCAACAAGCGCCTGGAAATATTTTAAACAATACACTTTTTCATTTAGCTAAACGAATGAGATTTATTCTGTTACTATTTAATTCTTCTAACAAGCGCATGGAAATATTTTAAATTGAAGACTGATTGGCACAACGAAGTGAATAAAGTCAAAATATGAGGACTGAATGGCAGAACGAAGTGAATGAATGGCAAAATGAGAAGACTGAATGGCACAACGTTAATCTAACGCAATATAACAAACCAAGGAATTTTTGGGAATCTCAAATTTCAATTAAAATATATGGCTATAAATAACACATGTGCTAGCACTTAATATTTCGTCCTGTTGCAAATCCTTATTTTCGTAAAGTTATATTTTTCTTCAAAACCAAAAAAGTCAAAAATACACGGCACTTTCATCTAAAAATAAGAAAAAAATACGACGCTTGATACAAATATATCAAAATGATCTATGGAATAATTATATAAGCAAAAATAATCTCCACAATGGAACAAGGTATGAGTCTTCGATAAAATCTAATTTTGCAAGCAAATTTGATGGTAACGATCTCTAAATACGCTCTCTCATTTACTTCAAATCTTTAGGCATCAAAAATCTTGTCTTCAGGGTCAAATTTGCATTAATATTGAGTACAAAAACATCTTTCAGAGTTGTATTTTGAAGAAAAACAGCTGAAAAAAAAATGAATAAATTAAACATATCATTCATTTTGGAAATTAAATTGTGTGCTATTAATCCGCATTAATTAAATGTATATATTTTTTTTGATCACTATTTGATTCTTTCCAAAAACATTGGAATTTGTATTCATTTTATGGCTTAATAGAGATTTTTTATAGCCTTGTTCTTTATCTAATTTTGCTTGTTTGCTATAGTTTACCATATGTAGTTTGTTCATACAAAACAAGTAAACGTCGGTTTATCTCTTATTTTTTACGCCTCTTTCAATTATTAATGCATGTATTAGAAAAATTTACGGTAAGTATTATAAAATTCAAGAAAATAGTATATAATTAGTCTCTGGTAAATATCCCAAAAAAAAAAACGAATAGACTATCGCTTAGATAAGCTACTGCTTACATAATTACCCACCTAGTTATCTAGCTTATATGAAATATAAAAAAAAATTTAAATTAAAAACAAATTATTAGGCCTAATACAAGCCAAAATAATTTGAGTAAAAAAAATTAAAAACAAAAAATAAAATAGTTATATAAATTACGACATCACATTGGCAACACGGTAACTCGATCAGCTGATACATTTTGGGGAAGAAAAATATAGCCAAAAGAAATCAGCATTTTCAACGAGAGACGCGTTTTCTGCTTTTGTAACAGTGTCATTTTAACTTTCGAAAATTATCAACTTATGCAACTTTTTTTATAAGTTTTGTATCAAATATTTTAATGAACAAATCCATTGTTAGTGATTTTCTGCGGATCTGATTTAAAATACTAAATTATGCAAATGAAACCAGAATCTTCTTGCCTCATTGAAAAGTATTCCAATTATTTCTGTTTCTTGACGTAAAAACATCTTACATTTATTCTTCTTTCTTATATCGAGCAATACCAGCAGCATACTGACAACAGATGAAGATAATATCTGTATTGTTAGAGGGATAGGATATGCGTGGTATAATATGAACGGCGAAAATAGCGAGCATTTTATAAAAAGGGATAGCGATTTACAGCTCTAACTGTGCATGCTTTAGGTAGCACTGAAAGACGTTTGGGTATATGTGAATCCAATTAATCCTGAAGGTAAATTCACTTCCAAGTATCATATTTATTTACGCAGTCAGCTATATATAGCCCTATATCCAGTTCATGGTACTTTGGTAACTGTGGCTGCAGATGGTACTTTCAACTTTCGGGCTAAGTTCGCATCAAACTCAAATCTTCGGAGACAATGCATCAATCAATCACAAAATCGGGATATATTTCTATTTAATTTATTTCTGTAGAAAAGCATTCCATATAGTTTAACTGATCCGAAATCGATCAAAGATTTTTAAATAAAATAAATGCAGAACAAAACTACATGTCAGCCTTTTGTTGATATTAGATCTGGGATTTGCGACTTTTCGTATTTATTTGCAGGCCCCATTCGCGTTAAGCGATCTGCCATGTTTTTAATAATTATGGTAGCGAAAACTTGAAATATAAAATTATTATTTAGTTACTTGTTGCGTAAAATGTGAAATGTTCTGCAAAAAATCTATTTATATATTTATATTTTTTGTCATTCTATAAACTTCGACGTGCAAATGACAAACGAGAAGTAACTGACACACAACTGGCATATTCAAGCATTAGTTACCACTCGTTTGTTTCGATTTGTTAGATTTCTATTGAGTTTGCTATTTGCACGTAGATTACAGACATTTATTTTCCGTTGTAATGTAAACGACAGCTTTTCGTTAGAGTTGATCATAATGGAATAAATTGAAGCTTTGGCCTTTAATTTAAATTAAAAGCATTTTATTACCATTAAATAGACAATGAAGTTTAATTCTGCCAAAAAAATTTCTTTTCTTGAAATCTTAAGACTGACTAATCCAGCGGTTCATATATCCAGTTAGTACGTTCACTTTGTATACGAAAACACCTTAAATAACTCCTTTTACGCTCTGACACATGAAGCCACTTTTATATTCCCATAAATTCCAACGTATGGAAAACAATGTAAACCAGGCATGGCAATATAAACGCGGTTTCCCTACGTAAACATCCTTAGCTTTAAAAGTCAATGAAGCTGCGGTTACATTCGCAATACATGGGGTCAAAAAAAAAACTAGCAAAATGCCCGACTTCGTTGTGCTCGTTTACATTGCTTTCCAGCCTTATCGCTCTTGCATACATTTATACACATGGATATGTGATAAAGGTAACGACAATGTTCTTGCTACGTTTATTTGTATTACCCAAAAGAGTATAAGTTGGAAATCATGCAATGTCAGATGAGCAATACAGCAACGGCCCTTAAAAAAGATCGCGTTTTGTAACTGCGAAAAAAAATATGCTGATGATTGTTTAAACTGTACAGCTGTTGATGAAAACTTTGTTTACACGTTTTGACGGTGTAAATAAAATTGAAACGCATGAAACACATGAAAAAGGCACTGGACGATGGACTTAGTTCGTAGGTGTGAGAGCATGTGTGAGGTATAAGGCACCCATGGAACCTTTGCAAAGAATTCACTAATCAAAGTCTAACTTCCTTTAATTGTATTAAACTGGGCAAATGTTCACGACCATTTTAATTTGTTCTTTATAATAGGAAGACTTTATCTTTATAACATCCCTGGTACTGTCGTAATAACTAATGATTTTTATATTGCATAGTATGGATATCGGTTACTTAAGCAACACTACTTTACAACGTAAACAACGCCGAAATTTATCAAAAAGTTAATAAGATATAATTTGTCAAATATTTTTCTCTCATAATTGTAAAATAAATGAAGATTTATTAGATTAGTTATAAAACACTTCGCATATATTTCCTATTCATTTTTTTGTCATATCACACGCGTTTTATAGTATTCAGTGATAAAATAATTTTTGCAAAAAATTTATTGAAAACAGCGCGAATTTGGAGTAAACTGTGGAAGCAAAACATAAAAACAATAATTGAAAAGGAAAAAACAGCAAACGGCGAAAATCTATAAGAAAGTATAAAACTAATAAAGCAGAAACATAACCTCAATTTTTATGTGTAAGTGGGGGATTATAGAGAGAAACGTCAAAAACGCGCGTAGCCACTTTTTCACTGTTAACAGAGGAAAAACTTTTCCGCAGATTCGACTTCAATTTTTGCCTTCAATAAACGAATAAAATATAAAGGAAACGTTTAAAACAACAGGAGCAATACGAAAATTATTTCTGAAGGAAAAAGATACTGTGTCTGCTAAACGAAAAAGGCATAAGCAAGTAACATTTGGTGCAATTGGTTGGCTGTACTTCAGCAAATAATAAATTACAAGGATCGTACGTGTGTATTTATAAGTTTGCAAACATTTCTCCCAAACGGAAACAAAGTTTTCAACGGATTAGAATGGAGGTTGACGATACAATTGCAATGAATTCTCCAGGTGATGACGTTGAAGATCATGAAGAACAAAGTATCATGAAGGCGTTAGAAAAAAATAATACAGATGGAGAAATGGAGCAAAGCGCCGAAGAGCCTCCAGATGAAGATGAACTTGAAAACGCTTCAAATATTACAAACACTCCATTTAAACTAGAAGTGTCAGGTTCCGAAATTGAAGACGACGAAGAGGTAGAAAATGTGAAAACAATGGCTGGGAAAGGTGTTAGACGCAAATTAGTAGCTGCACCTTTACCGGAGGTAAAATTAGAACAAATAAAAGAAGAGTTAGAAGAGTTGGAAGAGGTAGCCAGGAAACGTAAACGTTATGAAGTGCGCAACTCAGACTCTGAAGATTGTCTTTTGGGTTTTGATGAACAGAACGGCGAGGCGGAGTCAATAAAATTGCAATTAGCAGAGAAATCTCTGGTCGAATTGGAAGAAGAGCACATGAAAATACCCCACGATGTCTGTACAAGTCCAATACGTTCTCCTAAGTTTACGAAAATTGTAGAGGAGGTAAAAATATGTTTATAATTATACATAACCATGTGAAATCCCATTTGTTTCTAGAAACCAAACGAAGAGGAAGCCTCTACATTACAAAAGTCACCTAAAAATCACGAGAAATCGGGAAACGTAGACCCAATTGCAACGAGTACTGAGGATAAATCAATATCTAAAACTCATATAGTGGCTGATGCTGAAGAATGTAGAAAGGCAGTGATTACTAATAATAACTCTTTAGCAGTTAACACTACTACCGCTAGTAAAGTAATTAATACAACTTCTGCAAGCACTCCCGCTGGTTCGACTGCAAAGAAAGTACTGTCGCCTCAAGACAGTTACTATAAGAAACCATTTGAATACGGCTGGAAGCGTGAATTGGTATGGCGTGCAAATTTAGAGGCTAGCAAAGATAAAGCCGACGTGTATTTTATATCACCGGCCGGCAAGAAATTAAGAGCGCGAAGCGACATTGCCCCATTGCTTGAAGGGGATTTAACTATAGATCATTTTTGTTTTGTACGTGAGCCTTTAGGTGCAGGCCCAGAGTTGGAAACGGTACGCAGTGCTAAGCCATCCTCGCGAGCTTCAGTGACAGCAGCTACTTTGGCAGCTGCTCCTTCCCCTCCTAATATAGGCAAACGTATATCTAAGCCGAAAGGTCCTAAAGGTGCTAGCCCACCGCCCCAAGGGTGGACTCCTAGTAAGGCTCTGAAGGTGAACAATGCCGCGTTGCTAAGTAGCAGCAACATCGCTCGCCATAGCTCTTCTTCGTATCACCATCATCACTATCAAGGCACACCACCTAGCAACAAACGTCAGGATCAACATCATCAGCATTCTCATGTACCGAGCTCCAGCGGCAGCAGTAGTCATTCCAGTAAAAGCATCAAGTTAAAGAAGTAAGCTTATAACTCTTTATTTGAAGCTTATGTTGTCGTGATAGATTTTTTCGTATTTAAGTTTGGTTGTATTTGCCTTTTTTTTCTCTGGTACAGTAGCTCGCTCTCGTTTTTTGTTTTTTCGTTTAATTCATTATTCTAGCTAGCGGCTTTGCCTAGAATTTTCTGCCATATCATTTTTGTCATTTTCAGAACTGTTGCCACTACTGCCAATAAACAACAACAAACTGAATACACCGATAACAGTGCAATTAATACTCCTGCAAGCAGCAGCAACAACAGCAACATCAAATATACAAATTCTACTAAGGTAAGGGAACCATGCTCGGTAAATTGTCTAAAGGCAAGAGGACAAGTACCGCTTCTGCAATGCATCAAATGTCTGTGCCACTATCATCATCAATGTATGGGTCTGACACCACACAATAGTGATTATCGCACGGTTTACAATCTCCAAGGCAAAGATTATATATGTGAGGTAATGGTAAAGTCGAAAAAATGCATTCAAAAATAATTTTTCTAAGTAACCTTTTCTTTTTCAGAATTGCTATGCTGTTAGTACTAGCGGTATCAAAGTGGTCACGAAAAAAGCTTCTTTAGCATCGTCAGCAATGGGACATCCAGATAATAAGCTACCTCAGACCATAGCCGTTGTAAAGGGAAAAAAATATGTGATGGTAGCAAAACCTTTGCATCTGCCCAATGAGTGAGTTTTGTAATGTTGGTCGAGAGCGAGTTTTTGCCTTCAAAAGTGTTTTTGTTTCTTGACTTGAGGAAGCTTCACTTTTATTTTTATTTCCTAAAGCCTTTTTCAAACTTATTCTTCTTTTCAAAAATTTTGTTCGTAGACATGTTAATGATATTGAAAATGACTTAAAACAAATCAACGACAGCATACGAAAAAATCGAAAACACTCTTTGGAAACGTCATTCCCGATCCAAAATGCGAACACAGCGGCCAATAATGCTGTGGCTGTTGATTATTCAAATAAATTATTTGCTAGTAATTTCTTTGCTAACATATCCTTCGCGTACGATGCTCTGCTTAGTATATTGAAATATCTAAAGATACACGTAAATCTACAATATTTATAAAAATTCAAATTAAATGGTTAATAAGAAATATTTTTAGGAACGTCCTCGTGCAGCCGCTGTGTGCAAATTATGGAATTTGGCTGCTAAAGATACATCGTTGTGGCAGACAGTGCGTATGAAAAATTCTAAGGTTTGCAGTTGGTCTGGTTTCGCGGCAGCTCTAAGACGCGGGGAAACAAAACATTTGGATTTACGTAAAATGCTTTTGACAAGCGGTCGGAGCGAAGATATGTGGCAAGATTTCTGTGAGAATATCGGTACCGTTTGCTCGCTAGAGACCATAGATTTATGCCGTTGCTCAGTTCGAGTGGTGGAAAGTTTATTTCAAAGCAATCGCAACTTACGCGTTTTGAACGCTTTGGCCATTAACGATGACACCATAAATTTGGAACATGTGGGCTTACTTAATAAACTAGAAGAGCTACGTTTGCGTACATGCGAAGCTGCTGTATTAACGGGAGACTTATTGCCTTTAGGTGCTTTAAGCACATTAACACATTTATCCATAACCTCTGTAAGAGGTTTGGGTGCTAAATCTATTGAAATTTTGGGCGATTTAAATAGTTTAAAGTCCTTAGAATTAGGTGAGTGCGGGGACTTCGATTCAAGCTTTTCGGAAGCGGTATTGCCTAAACTTATTAATTTGCAACGCTTACGTTTGGAAAATGGTCAAGTAACTAAATGCTGTACACTTAAGATTCTCGATGCGGCAGCACGTTTGGCGCAATTGTATCAATTGGAATTGGTGAATTTCGATATAAAACCCGGTTTCGACGAAAAGCTGAGCTTGTGCACAAACATAACAAAATTATTAATCATTCCTACATATATCTCACAATCGGCCACAACCAATAATATCGTTCTTAGTGCAGTGCAACAAGTTTCGAGAATTTTAAAGTGCTTCACTTGGGGCGTTACGGTTGAGCTATTACGTGTTACTGCTTTGTACGTAGACCAATGTGAGGAATCAACGAAAAAAGAAAAACATCACTTTGATGAGTGCATACCGGTACTGAAACCTGTGCCTGGCGCCATCCCCAACAGCGAAGACGAGGCTGAAGAGGAAACTCAGAAATTGGCCAGTAAAATAAATGCATCCAACAGCGAAGGTGACAGCGGTGCTGAAGGCGGTGGTACAAGTACCAGTGAAGTGCCACAAATAGAAATTCTGCCTTTGGATAAAGTGGAAACAATTTTGGCCGATAATTTACCGCATACTAAATTTACTATAGTTAAGGTACCCTATCATATGACGTGCAAGCAACATTTGGTTGAATAGAAATTAATTTTAAACAAATGAAAAACTAAATATTAGATATATAGTGCGATATACTAAAATTACAACATGCAATATAGGTTGCATGGTATTTAAGTTTTTCATTAGGGTAAACGCATAGAGCCTCCTATCCTCTCCTCCTTCGCCATTATTGTTATATAATTACGCTAAATGATGTATAAATTGCTGAGCGTTACTGATGTAAAATAATGGTAAATTTCTTTAAATTTATTGAACTTATTGGAAATTATTCTTCCTGCTCTTTTACCTTCACTAGTTAATAAGTTTATTTTTAACTTAATACATTTTGTGACTTGACTCACCAACCGTTCGAAAATATCGAATTTTTTTTTTCGTATTCTTGATTTCTTTTGAGATGTATCTATATATTAGGACCGTTTGAAGAAATCATAACTCGTAGTAATTAATTTTATTATTATTTTTTATAATCAAAATTTATATATAAAATAAAAATTATTATGGATCATACGGAACATTATTATTAGTAAATATTTTCTTTTCGAAGAAAACCGGGAAATTTTGGGGGAGGGGGGGGAATGTTTAGAATATTTTTGATAAAGGAAAAAAAGGAAAAAACCAATATGTCAGAAGTGGGATTCGAACCCACGCCTACAGAGTAGACTGCGACCTGAACGCAGCGCCTTAGACCACTCGGCCATCCTGACCTATGTTGGCTGTTGTCAAAATCTGCTTATAAACACGAATTCATACTATATTTGAAAAAAAATTTGTGTTCGTATTTATTTTAATGAGAACTGATTTTAAATTAAAATAATTTTCTTTTAACATGAATGTTTGTTTGAAAGTTTTTTTTTTTTTTTTTTTTTTATAGATATGGCGCATCGAATTTAATTGTTTTGTGAATATTTATTTATTTATTCATTATATAAAATTTGATTGTTTCTCATATTAAATAATAGCTTTTCAAGATAAATGAAAATTGTATAAAAAGTAAATTTTTATTTAATTTATGCCTAAAAGATACAAATAGGTACGCCAAGTGGGAATAAATAAGTAAAAAATGGGAATAAATTTAGGCCTTAAACGAAGGGTAATAACTACGCACGATCGCTCTCTTTCGGTCTCTAACATTTTTATAGTTGTTGCTGTTGTTTTATTATTATTATTTTTGTTGTTGGTATTGCTGTGGTTGTTGTTATTAAGCTTTGAAATTGATATTGTCTTTAACAGCTAGCTAAGCATAAGTGTTCATAACAAACCATCGATTGTTTGTTAACTGTTTAAAAAAAAACATCAGCAATGCAAGTAACAGTCGAGTAAAAGCAGTGAAACGTTACAGAAGGATCGAGCGGATAAGAAAATTTTGTATATTGTGTAAAAATAAAAATTATAAAAAGCAAAAGAAAAATACTACAAGAAATTACTACAAAAAAAAAAAAGAAGAGAAATTAATAGTAATTTAAAAATTGATTCAATAATTAAACAAAAAAACTTTTTATAAATTATTTGCGAGAATATTTAGTATAACTAATTAACCAGTGTTTTATAAAAATCTTTCAAGGCTAAGTTTCAGCTTTTTATACGAAAAAGAGTTTTTTTTTTTCAACGATTACGATAAAAATGAGAACTGCGACAACTGAGGTGAGTTTATATATAAACTAAAAAAAAAAAAAAAAAAAAAAAAAAAATATGAGAAAATTGTAAAGGTTTTATTATTTTTTCGGGCACATTTTTTCTCGATAAAACATTAGTAGAGTAAAAGGATTAAATTCAATTATCGCGTAAGAAATAAAAAGAAAGTTAGGCTTGAAATACAAACTCTAAATTGTATATAGTTACGAGCGCTTATACTCTAGAGGGTTTGCTGGTATTTAAAAATAAACAAAAAAGAAAAAAAAATGTGTAAAGAAATGTGAGGTAATTATTTTAATTAATTTTTGAAATTTAATAGCAACAATACCTATGTGCATGCATGTGTATACGCATTTGTGTGTGTGTGCGGGCGTGTATGTGTTTATGTATTTGTGGTCCATTGTAAAATGCCGCTATGTGCGGAAATATAAATTACCACACCTGTTATCGTTGTTTACTTTGCAACGCATTGAATTTAACGAAATACACACATGTTTACAAAATAATAACAGCAACAAATAATTGACATATGGCAGTTGTCAGTTATTGCTTTCTGTTATCAATAAAACCTTGAGCACCAATGCACGGGTGATTTTTACATGCTTTGATAAACCACCAGCAATCAATAAACTGATAGATAGAAAACAAACATCCGCACTAACATTCGCTAAAAGCAAACGTGTATGCTTGTATATATGCAGGTTTTTCTATATAAATAAACAGTTGGGAGATTACATCAATTTTAGATCAGAGGGTTTGTAACACATAAAAAATAGACATTGCAGGGCGAATAAAATACACATATGCCTCTAATTAGCGTAATAGCATCGTGAGATTACGAATCTATTTAACTGCCATTGTCTTCATCTTGTTAACATTCTGTTAATAATTTGAAATCGATAATTAAAATCAATAAAATAACAGGCAATCCATCCATCTGCGGCTTGTAACAGGCTTGAATTAACTTTTTAAAAAAGTAAAAAGTTTTTTTAACCAGTTTTATTAATCAATTGCCCATCTAAGGTAGTTAATGTGCTTTCAACTTTAACATGCATATATATCGAAGGATCCGAATAAAGTATTTACTGATACGCTATGGGCAGAAAGCCAGTTGAATCGCTGATGGGTGTGTAAAGAGTTTTCCATAAGATGATTATGGCTTTCTTACTCGTTTTCCAATCAGACAGAT
This sequence comes from Glossina brevipalpis, assembly GCA_000671755.1. NCBI lineage: Eukaryota > Metazoa > Arthropoda > Insecta > Diptera > Glossinidae > Glossina > Glossina brevipalpis. Next base: position 746,688 of record KK351080.1, on the reverse strand, counting down.
TGCATTGATAGAGAGATAAAAAGAAAAAAGCTTGATTATACTTAAATTACATCGATTTCCGTTGAAGAAATTTGTTTTAAAGAATTGAAAAAAGAGCTTCAGTTATATACAAACGAATGACAACAAAAACACTTTCTTATTCGTACTCTTTCTTTCTAGCTTTTTTTCTCTCTATCTCTCTCTCTTTTCCTATCTCTCTTTCCTTATCTCTCTTAACCTCTCTCTCTATATTTTGCTACGAACATCACCAAGCTTCTCAACTTGAATTTATACATTAAAAAAAAAAAAAAAAAATGATTCGAAATGAACTGATGTTTGAAATTTTTTCATAGAGAAAATTTGTTTTTTATTATGACGGTTGACGGGTATTTATTTATTTTTTTTGCTTTTTTAGAAATTAGTGACCTGTAAGTTATGTATGACGCATAACATCTGAGAAATGAATGGTCCAGGCTTTGGTGCATATGTTTATTCAAAAATTATAAATAATTAATTTTAACGCACTCCATGTATTACTTTATGTATGTACTTATGTATACATAAATACTATAATTGTGTTAACTTGTCTACCGTTCACTCGTCTATCCGTCTATCCTTTTACCCTTCCACTCGTCTATCCATCTACTTTGAGTGTACCCCAAGGTGCTCAAATGTAAAGTAAGTTCTCGTTCCGATGACTAATTTTTGAAGCATAATATCTATTCATTATTTCGTAAGTATGTATTCAAAATAAGCGAAATATTAAATTCCCCTAAATTGATTTGAGGGTATAGAGTGCTTTACAATTTAAGTAGACCTGCATACAGTTATTTATTATATTACGGAAAGATCGTTCGACACTTACAGGCCAAGATTTCCTCTTTTTATATGTTGTTCTAAATACCGAATGATCATTTTGGACTTGTATTCACTCCATATTAGCTTACAAAGTAATGGCTTACATGATATATTCGTTATCAACTATATACGTATATATATATATATATATTACATACACATAAATATTATATATTCAGTAACAACTAAGAAGACATTTTTTGTTTTGCTTTACGAAATTCTTATACAAATTCGGAGAGTATGTGCTCTGTAGAGCATTCGATACTTATTTTAGTTAGTTTAGTTAATATATTTTGTCTTGTCATTTAAACTTCAAGGTCAACGCTTTATGATTCATCAAAGTTATTATTAGGTGTAAAACTTTTCATTAAAGCGATCACGTTTTTCTCGAAAAGTATGCGAGCAGTGGCACTAAACTAAATTATTATTATTTATTTTTTATTCAATTTTTTTTTTTTTTTTTATACATTTTTTACATTATTTGGTCTAAGTTTATATTAAGTTTAGGCGAATGTATGCAACATCCAGAAGGATTGATAGAAATCCTTTCCCTCAATCTATTTAAGCATATATGTCTCTCCATCTGTCTGTCTGAGGGGATATGTGTCCATGTATTTTTATATCTAATCTACGTATAATACCTGCACTGTTCATTGATATGCTCCTTTAAAAGAAAGAAAACTTTTCTAAAAAATTAGTTGTAGATTGAACTAATTATACGATAATTCTCCATAAAATATTCCATTTTAATAGAATGATTATACAATGAAAAAAAATTGCAATTTTTATTATTTGTCTACAAATAAATCGGTAAAAATTGTTTTGAATGTGGAAAATTTGGATTGGATAGGACAACATGTTGAAGTCTCAAGTATTTGTACAAAATATATTTTAATAAAATATAAATATTTTGTACGTTATGATGAAAGTAGATGAAAACTCGCATTCATCGAAATAATGTTGGGTAATTAATAGTCGAGGTTGTTCGGTTATAACATTTTAATTTTTTTTTATTTATTTCTTATTATTACTTATTTGAATTGCTTTAACAGACAGTCCTGCAAATAGTCTAACAATAATTTACTTTTTAAAACAAATATTTCATGATATTGAACGTAAACTTATACTCTATGGAATATCAAGTACTTTTCGTAGTTCGAAGTTTCATATTCAATGCATCTAATCTTATAGACATTTTGCCTGGAGAGCATAATATCAATAAAATATTTGGCTTTATTAAAACGAGTGAATCAATCATTTAGTTCAGTTTTAGAAAAAAATATTAGAGTTTCGATAGTCTTAGTTTCTAAAGTTCATCCTATCTTTTTTTTTATTCGAAGAATATATTTCATTGGTTTATGTTTATATTATAATAGTTAATAACAATAATAATAATAATATGATAATAATATAATAATATTACTATAATATAATAGTATAAATTAGTAATATGATAATATAAAAATATAATAATAATATGATAATATTATAATAATGTAATAATATATTAATAATATGATAATATAATAGTAATTACATAATATAATATAATAATATTATAATGGGATTATATAATGATATAGTAATATATAATAATAATAATATAATAATAATTATAATTAAAATTATAATAATTATATTTATAACTATAATAATGAGTAGAAGTATCTACTTTCCAATCATTTTTGGAAATTAGAAATGATGAAATAAAATAAAAAACAAAATACATATAAATCAATGGGTAAAAGAAATAAAAATTAATAATTATATCGAAATAAATAAGAAAAAGGAAAATAATTTTTAAATATTTTGATTTAGAAGAAAATGAATAGATTGCCGCTGTTTTAAATGTAAGAGCGTTTAAGAGGTCATTAAAAAAAACTTAAAAACATATTAATGATTATGATGACAGATATGTGCCTATTAACTTAAATTAGAAGGTCGAGGGAGGCACAATGAAATACAGAATCGTTTTCTGTTCCTCTGTTGAGAATAGGGAATAAAAAGAAGAAAACACTTGAAAACCAATGTTATTATAAGTGTTTGAATTTCATTCGGTTATCATTTTTGTTGCTGTTATTGCTGTAACAGTTATTTCTCATTAAAACAATAATTTCTATCACGTGTTTGCTTCACATATACCTTTCGATGACGGTAAGATAGTACTGATTAAACTACCGTTTTATTAATATCAAAACATTTTGAATTAATGAACAAAATTATAAATTTTTTTCAAGGTGCACATCGTGCTGATTGAAATATTTCCGGTTATGAATGATTATTTCTCGGTTTTACATATACTTTCTTCAATGTCTGTGTATTGTTGTTTATATGCAGTCTTATATGCAATCTATTTTTATTGTTATTGCTGTTGTTGTTGTTGTTGTCGTCGTCGTCGATATTTCACTTTTCTTTGCAACAGGTTTCATTATGTCCAGTCCGTTAGATTCGCATTATAAACATTTTACTATTGAACGCTCTAAGTTTACTACTTCAACTCCCTATCAATCCGGTATTTATAAAAAAACTTGATTTTGTTAATAAAAAAAGGAGTTTCTTTTTTTTTTTTATTATCATTTTCAATGTAAGTTCAAGATTAATGATAGTAATGGATAGTAATGGTTATTTTAGAGTTATGCTAAGAATGAATGTTTTTAGGTTTTTTTTTTTTCACGTAAGAAGTTAAATGTCTGAGAGACGTCATCTATATCATCATAAGTCTTTAATGCAAATGTAATGTATAAGTCTCTAATATACATCGAATTAACATTTTACTCATTTCAATGGAAAGATTTTATGGCCACAACAAAAATTTTTTTTTTTTTTGGAATATTTTCCCACTTTCTAACTACCCAAACAGAGTAAGCGAGAAATAGGAAAAAAAGAAGAAATGAAACGCGTATGTATATACATAACGAAACAACTTTATGCATGCAATTGAAAAATATTTTAAAGTTTTTTAATAAATCTTTGTTTGAAATTTTAATTTTTAAAAATTTGTCTTATCATTATGCTCAAAATAATCGGTTTTATACTTTCGCTAAATAATTTCAAATAAACAAGAGTAGGCCTCAATCGAGTCCGAATCCGAGTTCGAGTTCGAATCCGAGACGTGGGATTTTATGATAGGACTTTGTTGATGATATTTTCCTATTCTTTAAAAAATGAAGTTAAAACCCGAAGTTGACACAAATATGTTGTAAGTTTAGAAAACCTTTCAAATTTGAATAAAATTGTATTCAATGTATCATTTTTTATACTATAAAAAAGAAGCAAAATCTTGATCCCAAATCTGTTGAAAATTTCAACAAAAGTATGATTTTGATAAAATGCTTGAATGTTTCGCAGCAGCTGTAAAGAAGAAATAATTGAGATCAAGGAATCGCTATGGGTCGCGATGGATAGAGCAAAAAAAAAAAAAAAAAAAAAATTTTAAAGTTTGAAGTTTTCTTTAAAAACAAACTTTTTATTTTGTTTCTTTTAACTGCAGTATATAAGGGAATTGAAAACTTACGTACGTAGTTATAATTTTTATTTGATAAATATTTTCTTCAATTGTTGAAGAAATTTCGAATAATTTTTGCTTTGGATTTTTTTTTTTTTTTTGTTACTTCAACAATTTATTTTTACAGCATTCTTCTTAAAAATATTTTAGAGTATTAAGTCTATGCAACGAAATAGTTGAGAGAGCTCTGCTAACTTAAATTACCCTGATTCCAAGTTTATTGTTACGGTCATGATTTAAACAAATAGCAAAGAGAAAGCAAGAAAAAGAAGACAAGACACAGACACTAAGGAAAATATTAAATTTCTCATGCATAAGAAAAAAACAAATAAAAAAAAAAAAAAAAAAAAAAATGGAAACTCCCGTTAATTATTTAATTTGTGTGACTAACGGCATCTATATGGTATTCGTCTAAAATTTAAATACAATACAATGAAGTCGACATAATTCTGTGTGCAAGCATACGATAAAATTGAAATCTTGTGAAAGCAGATGCTGCTACTGCTGCTGCTGCTGTTGCTGTTTATTTAACACTTAGCATAAAAATGTACTTTTTTAAGGTCGCCCGTTTTATCAAAAGCAAGCTTAGGAATGGCAAATTTTTCTATCCACTACAAAAAGCTTATGAAATTTATTAAATGTTCATAACGAAGAAATACTTTGCAAAACGTATATATATTTGGTCGATGAGAATATTTAAATTGCAAAATATCCTCTTCTAGTCTTTGTTCGAAATTGCATATGAAAGACTAAATTTCATTTGTTTCGTCTGCAGGTTATGGCAAAAAATTTATAAAAATATTTCCATGAATTTAATCAATTTTTATACCCTTTACACCGCATGTGATACAGATCACACCATTAGTTTGTGTGAATGAATGTAACACCCAGAAGGGCTTAACATAGATCCAGCTTTTACTATATCGATCAAGCCAGAATCATTTTCTCAATCGATTTCCATCTATTTGTTTGTCTATCTATATGTCTGTTTGATGACTGTCCGTGTATTCTTCAAAGTATATGTCGCAATTGTTTTAGATATTTTGGAGAAATTTGGTATACTGGCGTATTTTAGCTTAATGACAAACGCTACTGGGAATGGATTTGATCGTACCATTTTTACGTACTAGTCTTTATATGAAAAAAATTGCAATTTCCAATATTTTTCGACAAAAATCGCTCGAAACTAGTACTTTTAGTATATTAAAGAAACGTGAAAAATATGGATCGGATCGAAACATTTTCGGAGCCATCTCCGATATAATCTTTCTTAAGAAAAGTAACACTTTATATGGCAAACAAAAAAGTCTTATTCTTAATACCTTATGAGTCTGTTATAGTAGTTTAAGATAAAAATTTGGAACACATAGATCTATTTTGTGAACAACGCCATAATATATTTATAATTTTTTTGAGTTTTCTCACGATGGTAAGTGAAGAATTCTATTTTGAATATTTTGTTGGTTTTTTAGAATATAATCTTTTTGTTCTATTTTGTGAAATTAAATACCATATGCGTTTATCTATATGTTAAAGCATAAGCTGTACAACAATAAACGACATACGATGTCATTACCATAACTTATTAAAGACATTTTTCGTTTTAATGCGAGGTAACCGTGAGTATAAAAAAATTCGGTTTAAATCAGTTTTTCTTTTTTAATATCAAATTGTTAACGGTATTAAAAGCATTTAGATCATGTTTTCAGCGTTAATTAACCGGTTTTATTTTCATAAGTCGGCAACAGTAGTAGATTAAAACAATTAAGAAATAAGTCTTTGAGTAAATTTTGGATACTAACCACTTATGGTAAATATATCATATAAGTATTGTTATGTGTACCCCTACACGATTTGTGGTACGAGGTATATTAAGTTTGTGCGGACGTATGTAACATACACAAGTGCTCAAGATAAATCCAGCATTTATTATAGCGATCAATTCTTTTAAGCTTAGAGATCGTTAAGCTTGTCCATTTGTTTGTCCATTTGTCCGTTTGCCTATCCGTCGACCTGCCCGATGTCTGTCCATGTATGTTTAGGTTCAACCTACAGATCACAATTTTTGAAATATTTTTATATAATTTGGTATACTAACGCGTTTTGGCTCAAGGACAAAAGCTATTGAAAACGGTTTTCATCGCACCATGTTTAGGATCATACTCCGTACAACGCTCTATTTGAAAAAATCTTTATATGAAAAAATTTCAATTTCTCGACAAAAATCGGTAGAAGGTAGTATTTTGGTAAATATATTAAAATTTTCATCGGATGGGACCATTTCACAAAAATGGTTGTTATCAAAAACGAGCCCTTATAAGGTAAAAAAAATTTAATTTTTAATATTTTGTGACGTAATTGAGTTCTCAATAGTAATTTCGCATAAAAATGAATTATCCCGAAATGGGATTATGTAGGTCTGTTTTTTGAACCTCAACCTATATGAGGGGTCTCATGGAAAGTAAATTTTTATACTACTGAAAAATCTTATTTCCTGATGAAAACTCGTTTATAATAGTAATATGATATAAAAATTAAGTGTATAAAATCTGGTTCAAGTAGGTCTATTGTTTTGAATTCCATTACATATATGGATTGTCATGAAAAGTAAATCTTTATATGGCAAACAAAAGTCTAATTTTTAATATTTTATAATAGAAGTTGTAAAAGAATAAGAAGATCTTCAACAGAGAAATTAAAATTTTTCAATTTAGACCAGATTGTTGTTATCCCTTTAAGATTTCTTTTCTAAAAAAAATCTCCCTTTACATAGAAACGTAATATGATTTTTGATTATTTTATCAAGAAATTAAATCAAGAATTATATTAAGCAAAGTGACGTAAGGTATTGAAGAGTCGGCCTTCTTCGACTAAAACCCACTTACTTGTTTCTCAATAATTTTGGATGAAAATTAAGATTGATATGCGTTACAGATAATATATATGTAGTTTTAATGTTTACGAAGTTAGAAATTTAATTTAAATTTTAACTATTTTAAAATTCTCTAATAATTGTTAAACTTGATCTGTCAAATCGATCCGAGAAAAAACTTGAAAAATTTGTATTTTGTGTCTTACATTCATGTTTTGAACGATTTCAATAGCAAACAGATAGTTTGTGTGCTCATTTCGACCTACTTTTAGTATGCTTCCGTTTAACGCGAGCAGGTGTAGGAATAATAAAAAAGAAAAGCCAATCATTCGACAATAAAGAATCTTTACAAATACGAGGTGCGTTAAAAAAAAAAAAGTGACTATATTTTTTTTTCAAAAAGTATTTATTCATCAAGTTTCCCCTTCAAAGTAATCCCCTTAGAATATAATATACTTGTGCCTAATGCTTGAAGCGCTTTTTCGTATGGCCTTGAGTTTTTTTTAGCGATGCTGTCTTTATCTTCTTAATCGTGGCAAAGTTCCCTCCTTTTAGTGATCTTCTCAGTTTTGAGAATATGTAAAAGTCAAAGGGGGCCAAGTTCGATGCATGCGGTGGCTGAATCACGAAGAAGCGATGACGAAATTGAACAATTTTCAACAACAAAAAAATTAGAAATACAAAATTTCTGATAATATCAACATACGTTAGGGACATGTGTAGTAACATAACACAAAATAGAAAAAAAAAATATTCGAAAATCGAATGCATGTAGCTGACGAAATTTGGAAATTGACCTTTTCTTTTTTTGTTTTGAGCACACCTCGTATATATGAATATTTAGCATGATTTTATTATTTGCATGTTTCAAATGCCAATTTCAACGAAGCTTTTTCTTTAGCAAGCATTTAAACATTGTTTTTATGTATGTTTCACTTCATCTAACCGGAGGATAATGATCAAATTTTATAGTAAAATAAATTAAATTCATTAAGCAAAATAAATTAAAGCAATTTACTTATTGTTTATCTATTTATGTACGTATAATAGTAATTATACACTTATATTTATATATATTTAGTGTTTAAAGGGGAGATCTTGAACAGAAAGTTTACTCAATTATCGATTATTAATGATGAAAATATTGTTTATTGCTATTGTTGTTATCTTTGTTATTACTTTTTATATTTTATTACTCTGAAAAAGTGTTTTTTTTTTTTTTTTTTTTTTAGAAAGTTCAACTGAAAAAGAAAGCAAGTTAGAGAGTTACATTCCCCTCGTAGCGACGAAATCAGGCCACTATTATTAAGTGAATAATAACGGCGGCCTAATCTTCTTCGGTGTTTGTCAGCCAATGAGATATATTTTATTAATATTTTATTAATGAGATATATTTTATTAATATTACCAAATCTATTTTTAAATTATTCCTATAAAAAAAAAACGATTTTAAAAAAATATTAGAGTTTTTCTATTTCGAATTTGGCCGAAATATTTGCTCAAACTATATAAAATAAGAACTTGCTGCAAAGACGGCTAAATAGTATTAAAATTTTGCATAAAGATTAAAATGATTTTTTTCTTTGTGCTTCTTGTAGCCAACGCTTTTAAGTATGCGTTTTAAAATTTGATCAGTTTTCCATATCAATTTCTGCAATTCCAAGGCACTTAGCGGCAAATATAACAATTAATATCTCGTGGTGTCTGTAATATTAAAAATAATGTTTTATCTTAAATATAAGTGAAAACATTTTTTTTTTTTTTGCTAATTATATATTTATTTAACTTTTTGTAACTATAAGGTCATAGGTTTATAAAGTATATACTTAAAAAAAAATATGTAAGCATTATGAACAAGAGAGTTTGTAATGTCAACTTAAGAAGGATGCGACTGAGGTAATCATTCTGCTTTAGATTAGTAGTAATCTTTTCTTGCCCACCACAAAAGGAATTTACGTGTTTAAGAATGAGGTTAATTCTCTTCTAAAGGTATTCAAGAGAACATTAAAGGATTCCCAAGTTTACGATAAAGCATTTCACAATCGAGCTGCACAAACAATAAATTACTTTTCGCTCAGAGTAATAGAAATGTTTGGTCTCAATATAAAAGGTTTCCTATGTAGATCTAAAAAAAAAAAAAAAGCATTTGCGATCGAATGATTTTGTAAAGATAGATTAGTAGTCTAAATTGTAGTTAGTCGACGAACGAGAATTATCAAAAGGCACAAACGAAGTAGGTAATATGATCTCTAAATTTGACGGTATAAATGAAACGTTTAAAACGGTTGATAATATGTTGAAACGTATCGAGATTATATATGTAGAGAACGGCTAGCCTGAAAAAACTTCAATATAATAGTAGATATGCGACATAAAAAAGAGTTATGCGTTTTAATCACATTAGTTGTTGATAATCGGGACTAAAATCAATTGTCTATTCAGTTAGAAGAACCTGAACAAGCTTACAGCTTAAGGTACAATTCCTTTCCAATCCCATCAAATACAAAATATTACGTTTGGTCAGCCTAAGCTTTACCATCCTTAGCGATCATTTTTGCTCATTATTATCGTAATCGATCATTTTTGCTAATTATTATCGTAATTGATTATTATTGCCCATTATTATCGTAACTAAGTCACTTTTTATCACACGTTATCGATTTCTTCTAAAATGCCTCGATTTGGTTCTTTTTTTTTTGCATCAGAGAACTGCAAATTGAGACTCGGTTTATAACATTTTTCATTTTTAACACATTTAGCACTCAAGCAAATCAATAATTTAACCTGATACCAGTGAAGTTAATCTAATAAAGTTATATCACAAGATTTGAATGATCAATCCACATCGATCGGAAGTTGTAAAGATTACACGAACTTTAAACTTTTTAATCTATTTATTTATGTATATATATATATGTTTTAAGTTACCATCTTTACAACAAGGCTCAAACCTTATAAATTACAGTATAGGTGTGTGTGTGTAGTACGTCAACAAATAACATATAAATTGGGAATGAAAATAATATCATTATCATCGCTATCTAAACCATGATGATATACATACAAGAGTATAATTTCAATAAAAAAAGAAAAAGGAAAAAGAAATGACTGACAAAAGTGAGAATACGAAAGAAATAAAAATATATGAATAAATATATGTATGCAATATAGGTTAACGATTATTTACATTAAAATGTTTTGTTACTAATTATTTAAACTTTCCAGCATTGACGGCCTTCTGCACATTTGTCTCACAATTGGAAAACAATTCATATCCAAATATATAGTCGTGTTCGAAAGAGTTAGGTCTTAGTCAGAAGGGACTTTATTTCAAATGCCTTACAGCTTTGGGTTACCCAAATGGTATGTACTTTAACATAAGTGTTAGTAGTATTAGTAGTGGCACAGTAAAGACATGATTTTCTAATTTACTTTTGAGTTAATGTCGAGTTAAGTCGTATTCCTAAGTTTAAGTCTGTGTTCAACCAACATTTTGATCGAATTGTTGTGAATTGTTACCGTTAATTTTTGTCGTTATACTTGGTGGAATCTTGGCAGTTAGCTAGTATTTGCTATATTAGTGCCAGTAATGATCGATGGTCAATCTGCTAAATACGAATACAGGAGTTTCATTGCCCTGAACGAAAAGTTATACATTCTTTTTAGCTTGATGCTAAGTATATCACGATCAATTAAATCAATCGACTTTGAGAAATCTCTGTTTTTTTTCTGAATAAATAATTTATATAACAAGATATATTGGATATGTCGCATTTTATCGCACATTATCCTGTTGAAATCATATTGCAAGTAAATCGAAATCGCTTAATTCCTGCTGGGAAACAAGTCCGTACTTATGTCTCAAAATCCCATCTCCATTGACAGCAATTTTTTTCTATTTTTCTTTAAAAAAAAAAAAAGAAACAATTAATTCGACTATGGCTCTAGACCGTAAGCTAAGGTACACTTTCATTTTTCAAAAGTTGAAGGAGTTTCAAGAACAACTTGTAGCTTTCATTTATTTCATTTTGTTTATTTATGGAGAATATTTCATAAAAAAGAAAAGCGGATATAATTCCAACAATTTTATTACTTTTGTAATAAGTTTTAACAATTTCGTTTACGCTAACAACAGCAACAGAACTGTTGGCGAAGCAATAGTCGACGAAAATGGGAATTGAAATAACAACTCGCCCTTCTTCTTTTTCACATCAAATAAAAATGACTACAAAAGTATTAAGAATTAGAAAAATTTTTAGATTCTTTTTTTTTTTTTTGAAATTTATTACTTAAGAGTAGTAAAGAAAAAAAAATGGATCGATAAGTGAAAAAAAAAAAAAATTCTAAGTAAAGAAAAGGAAAATTTTTTTTTTGCAAAAAGATACTTGGGTGGAGATTCGTATTGCTTAGTGCTTGGCTTAATGCATTGTTTAGTGCATTGTTAAGTGCATTGTTTAGTGCATTGCTTAGTGCATTGTATGTATGATAGCGTAGCAACTGAGTACAATGAAAGTCACTTCTATTAATACATTCAGTTATTATACGGGTAAGCAAGAGTTTCAATCGGTCCTTGAGAAATTACAGTAAATACGTATATGGATGTATATATATGTTTATATGTATGCATGTGCATGCCTGTGTGTGTTCAAACAGATGCCTAGTCAGCTTTGTAGGCATCAAAGAAATTCATTGGAAATACAATAAAATAATTTAATTAAATCTAAATTAAAAGATTTTTGTCAACATTCGCTAAGTTAAAGCTTGAAATCCTTGATTGCTATTAAAAAGTGACAGACTAATAATATAAGTGGATAAGGAAATGAATAAAAAAAAAGTTGATTTTATTTATACATTTGGCGATACTTTTACAAAGTTCTGAAAAAATTCATTTAAAAAAAAAAAAAGGCGAAAGGTTAAGAGTTAAATCATTTTGTCAAATTGTTTGCAAATATCTGGAAGGAAGTTTTATAGACTCATAGACTCTATGCTATATTGTATATATATATAGCTATATAAGGTACATATCCTATACATATATATATATATATATCAGTATTAACAATTAAAATTCTTGCATTTAGGTTGAAATGAGTTAAATCTGTCAAATGATTTGTCTTTAATAGAATTTAAATTGAGAACACTTTTGTTTTCAAAAGCAAAATGATTGGATTATTTGATTAAATCAGTTAAAAATTACAAGAAATATAATCATTTAAATTTCAATGTACATTTTATGCATCATCCTAAGGTACATGTAGTGAATTCAGTCTCTAGAAGACTCTGTTCCATCATCGGAATTTCTTATTTATTGTTTTAGTTAAGCAATTAGTTGAGTAAGTAGTTGCTTTTGAGAATGATGGCGACGCAAACAAAATTGCTTTTTATAGGAATTTTCTTAAACTTCTTTTCCATTCCGTCCCTAATGAAACACAAAAGCCTCATCAAATATTTACAAAAAAAGTTGAAATTAATTTTTTAAAAAATTTTTGTTAGTCTTAACATGTTTTTCGTTCTTCTAGGCAATTCCGATATGTTTATGTTTATGTTATGGACACAAATATTGAGAGGAAAATATTATAATAAAAGTTTAAAAAAAAAATAAAAAAAAATAAAAGAAAAAATACAATAATCTAACGTCTTCTGCACGTGAGACAATAAATAGAAAGGAATTATTATTAAAAAAAAAAAAAAAAAAAAAAATTAATGGAAAAGTTTTATGTATGTGTTCGTATAAAGGACACATTTATTCATAACTGTGATTGAATCGTTATTATTCGCTCTCAATTAGATTCATTCTCAGAACCTATTAGAAATTATTGATTTTGGTTTGTCATCATTCATTGCTTTGATAATTTTTATTTAAAATTATCTTGACTTAAAAAGATAGTAAATTTGATAAGATATCACTTTCATAGTTGTAGATAATAAAATAATGTTTTTCAAACACTACCTTTTAATGCAGTGGAGAAAAGAAAAATTGAAAAAGTAAATAAATTATGAATAATTTCATAATGAGTAATTGACAAAAAAAAAAAAAAAAAAAAAAAAAAAAAAGATTGGATTGTGGGGAAAGCTACACTTGTTTTGATACTTCAAAATATTTATTTTTTTTAATTTTGTCCCGGTATCAAAATAAATTCCAAATTTTTAGATATTTAAATCTGATTAAGATTTTATGAAAATATAGAAAAAAAAAAATTTTGGTTTTCTTAACGTTGTGTGTTTCAAGCAGACGAACGGAAATTTATATAAGAAATTTTAATTGTTTTTTTTTTTTTCGTAATCCACAATATTATTCTGACATGCACATCCAAGTGATTTATAAATATTGTTCTAAATCGTATCGTTGCCGGTTGGTTTAGATGCCTCGAGGTTTTGTATATCTTTCTTGTTTAATTCAATATTTACTTGAATATTTTTAAAACCGGAAAAATGCATTAAAACAACAATTTATTTTAATATGGCGCTCATTTTTTTCATGAAAGATGAAAGCGGCTTTGTGTGCTGCGTGTATGTCCTTACACAAATACGTACATACTTGATCAACTTTGTACGGAAACACTTGACAGTAATCATTGTTGGCAAATAATTACGCAAAGTTGTGCGCCCAGTAAGGTATTTGGTTTTCTTCATTATTTTTTTTTTTATTTATATTTTTTAATTACACATTTTTAATTAAATAAACTTTAGCAGAAAGTTAAGCAATTTATTTCTTTTATTATTAATACCGTATAAGTGCATATTAATGCATATAAATATAAAAATCTCAAGAAATTTCTTCTAAAGTCAATAACCTCTCCGGGCGATGTGAGCCGTTTTTTCAATAAAAATTCATTTAATCTCACATAATATGAATAAATTAAAAAAAAAAAAAAAAAAATTCGGTTTTAGGCTTTCTCATGAAATTAAAATTGTAAAAAAAAGATAAAATAAAAAGCATTTCATTAAGGCTTTCAAATGGAATGCATTTGCGTAGTATTTTTACACCTTTTCAATTCAAAATTCACTTATGAAGAAGAAAAGCTCTATGAATTATTTGAAGTTCAAAGTCTTTTAAAACGAAATTCGTTAATTTTTAATTTTCATTTGAATTTAATTTTTCAATATTGAATTCGAATCTTTTAAATCCGCGTTTCATTCCTCTTTTTTATTTTCTTACGATTACTAACGGTTGCATCCGTTGAGAGTTATGACCTCTAATTTTATAATGGATTGTATGATGGCATCTTGGCATTCCTTGAATCATACCAGATGTGTCATTCTTGCATGAAGTGAGTTTGGATTCCGTATTTAGTTTATATTTGTAGTTTTATGCGATTGTAAATCAACGGATAATATGAAATTTTGTAGCTGAGTATTGAATAAGGAATTAAAGGATAAGGTTTCGTCAATACGGTTTCGTCAATAAGGTTTCGGCAACTACAGCTTATTATTATTCTTGTTAGTTGTATTGCTTTCTTTATTTACAGTATTACATGCAGAAGAGCTTAAGATAGGCCCTATTTCGATTCAGAATTATTTTCTGAATCGCTTCAAATCTATTTGTCTGTTCATGTATGCTTGTGTTCAACTGACGTATTTGGACTCAAGGGCAAACATTATTAAAAATGGATTGTACCATTTTTATGACTACTCCTCATATACCGCCATATTCGCCAAGTGTCTTTATTATATCGATCGAGTCAGAATCGTTTTTTGAACCGATTCAAATGTGTTTGTCCATGTTTATATCCATGTATGGTTGCGTTCAACCTATAATTTTTGATACATTTTTAACGAAAGTTTTTATTTTGACTCAAAGGCGAACACCTTTAGAAATCGATCGTACCATTTGTATGACCGCCACATTCGCATCATTTTCTGAACCGAGTCAAATCTGTCTGTCTATGTATGCGTCCATGTATTCTTGTGTTCGACCCACATTCCGTAAATTTTTGAGATATTTTAAAATAATCTAGTACATTGAAGTGTTTTGGCTCAAAGACGAACGATGTTAAGAATGGATTTGATTGGATCATTTTTACGACTACTCTTTATATTGAAAAAATTCCAATTTCTAATATTTTTCAACAAAAATCGGTAGAAAACAGTACTTTAATACATAATAATATATTGAATAAATGTGAAAAATTTGCATTGGATGGGACTATTTTTTGAACCATCTCTCATATAAACTTTCGTATGAAAAATAATTCTGTACTGTAAAAACAGTTTAATTTTTAATATTTTATAATGAAAATGAATCTCTAATAGCAATTTAAGATGAAAATAAATTGTAGCAAATTGGGATCACATAAATCTATTTTTTTTTTTTTTTGGATAACATCATAATGTATTTATAAGTTCTTGTCTTTTCTCACGAAAGTAAGCGAAGAATTGTATTGAGATAAGTAAGTATAAGGTGCTTAATGGTCGGTCTTGATCAACTGTAACATTTTTATTTGTTTTATTTATGAAATGATTAGTTCTTTGAAAAGTTTTTAATACATATTCATTTATGATGATGCATATCTAAGATTTGATTTAAAGTGTGAACCTTGCTTTTCTTATTTATTTCTTAGAGGATATTAGTTTTATTATATTTCATTTGTAATACTTAGCCACATGCAAATAATTGGGTATAACTTGAAATTTGCTATAGACATTTATAGTCATCCCTTTTTGCAACTTAAGTGAAGGATCATCCGTTGTTGTGTAGTATGAATACTAATTAGAAATTGAAACTTCTTAGTAATAAACAAAATATTATAGAGACAAAATGTTAAAAAAAAAAAAAAAAAAAAAAAAACAAAGGCTTACAAAATATTAATTTTCACATTTACACGTTCTTAGAGGTGACAACATACGGTTTGGTAATCGAAAAGCGTTTGAAGAGTTGATCAGAACTTATATATTTTCTTAAGACTTAATACATCGTTAACGATAATTGAAGATTTCAAAAGAGAAAGTTGTACTATATCTAACGTTTTCTTTATGACATTAATACATAGTTTTGGTCGTCATGACAATCAAAGTTTATTCAATTAAATTAAATCTCTTTGCTCTGGGGTTCGTTTGTTTCTTTGCTTTTGTTTTTCAAAGTTCTCAAAAGATATATTGACGGTTGAATCTCACATCTTAAGTTAATTCAATCGCAATTTAATAAGACTAACAGTGGGTTACATATCCCGATTTTAAGTACACAAAACAAAAAAATGCTTTAGAACTAATTACGGGTACTTGCATAACTGATTTATGTCACAAGCTCAACTTTTAATAATCAATATCACCAAGTGATAAGTAACAGTGAAGAAATAATTAAATCTATAATTTTAATATTATTGCGAATAATGTGTAAGTTGTCCAGTTAAGATTAATTTTTCATTTTATCAAAAATAATAATATAAATTGTGTCACAATAAAACTGCATTTATTTCGAAAACAAAACACGTACTTTTTGAGTGAGTTGTGATATTTTTATTGGATTATAAAGTAGACACGTTCCGATTAAGTAGACAATAAAATATCCGGCAAATGGCCCCCGTGGCTGTAATGACAGGCCATTACACTTTTCATGATATTTTCGATGACGTCTTAACAAAGATGGGACTGTATCTCATCGATAACTTGTAGGATGTCTAAGGTCTAGAGCTTAGCAATTGTTTCTGGTTTATTTTGCATAAACCCGAGTTTTCAGAAAACCGCAAAGAAATAAATCGCACGAAATTAAATCGCATGATCTTCTTGGCCTGCAAATCGTTGTTGCAATAAATCGATGGCGGCCGTCCTAGAGAAACCACATTTCGTCCAGATTCTTCCCGTCCAGTTGAGGCCACAAGAACTCCTTATCATGTTCACGTAACGAATGCCGTTCACAGTCTCTGCAATTCCGGCCTTTTTTTTTCAACAAAATAACTACCAATTACGACGCCTGACCGAAGTCCGCACTGGACAGTTGCTTGTTGTGGAGGCATTTGACTTTTATGGATCCTGTAGGGACTTTCACATTCCTAAACTCTAGAGTTTTCTCTATTTACGAAGCCATTGAGATGGAAATGCGCCTCATCGGTGAAGATGATTTTTTTCGAAGAATCGACCTTCATTTCACTTTGCTTCAGCACCTATTTTCACAATTATAACGCGTTCTTCTTTTGTGTAGCGATCCATTTTTAATAATGAGAACAATCGTAGATGACAGCTGTCAAATTTCAGAGTTGTCGTTTGAATGAAAAAAAAATGACACAAAATTTAAATAGTGCAATATTATTGAGACACCATTTATTAAAATGTTAACGACGGACAAAGACGGAGAAGCCCGAACGAGGTCGGATAAAGCATTATAGAATCCTTCTTACAATTCATTATGAAATAACAAGATTACGCTTCGTTACCATAATTATTTTTGTTTTCATATTTATTTTTATGAAAACTCTTCCATGGGAAAGCATCTGAAAAATAGATCTATGTAATCCAAACTTATTATACTATGAAAGTATTCCATCAAATATTATACGTCATAAAATACTTCCATCATAATATACTACAAATTAGATCTCTTTGACCAGAATAGGTATCTATACGAATAAAAGCTAACTTCTTATAAGAACGATTAGATAGAGTGTTCATAATCATTTAATATGTGCAACTAATATTTTCTAATTATTTTTGTTGAGATATATGAGAAAAATCGTAAATTTATTTCCTATAATAAGTTTCTCAAACCTAGACCGTGATATGGAGATGGACGTTAAAAATGATATGATCTGATGATGATGATATTTCAATAGCGTCTGTCCTTGTGCTAAAATATGTACTCAATTTTATCAAAATATGTAAAAAAATGCGACCTGTACATTGAACATAAAAATACATGGACAGATATGATGGAATCGCATGAACAATTGATTAAATTGATTGAAAAGGTGCGTCCGTCTTAAGTTCTTTTGGGTATGGTACACATTCACATAAACTTAATACACCCTTATTGCAAGGAACGTGCAAGTTTTTATGTAAGTTTATTTCTTGAAAGGTTCTCACCGAAATTTTTTTTTTTTTATTATATTCTTGTTTTAATACAAAAATGTCTGGTACGCTAAAAGCAAGTTTGGGTATAACAAAGTGTGCCTATGCGTAACAATAACATAGCAGCGGAATTGTTGTGACAGGAATCATTGGTCGATTGCTTCTAAGTTTCAGCGGTATTCTCTATAAAAATATTTTAAAGCTGTCTTTACTTTTTTCAACAAGAAATCATTTCTTATCAGTTTGAAATCTATAAACGAAGATAAAAAAAAAAAAAAACATTTTGCTATTCCGGTCAATTTCATTTAATTAATTTTGTGTCATTAACAATACTACCGTTTCTTGCTTATCTTATTTTAATCTTCTAATTATTAATTGCAGCAATTGTTTCCTTTAGAAAGTTTTTTTTTTTTCATCTACAATAGAAAAAACAAACATAAGCAGAATTGATTAAAAATTTTGAGCAGAATGTGATTCCGTTGTTGCTTCGTTTTGTATCATTATTACTATTAGTATTATAATTATTATTATTATTATTATTATTATTTATATTTTTCTGCTCCGTAAATCGCAGGTGGTCTTGCATATGCTTTTAACTGCCAGCTAACTGTCAACTGCGGGAGAAATTTAGAATAACACAAATTATTGTATTTGTAGTGTTTAAGTGAAACATAATTTCTTAAATATATTTTTTTTCTTTTTTCGCTTTATTTTTAATGATGTTTTTCTTATTAAACATTTTGCAAACAACTAAATATAAACTAAAAGATTTGTGTTTAATGCATACGCGCGCTTGTATATAGAGTGACATGATTGTATTCTATGCTTGCGTGCTAGTTAATGCTAATAGGTATGTGTTTACCGGTTGTGCATGCATATGTGTGCATCCAAGTGCAAGTTCAAAAACTCTTTGTAACTAGTCTTGTGGAAAAATCCAAGACACAACACGCAGTTTATTAACCTCTGCTGCTGCTACTACTACCACCACTACTACTACTAATACTGCTACTGATACTACTACGAAGTAAAGAGAGACAGAGAGAATCATTTTTCTGTCTTCTTCTTCTTCTTCTTCTCCTTTTTTTTTTTTTTTTTTGGGTTGGAAGAAACTAGATTATGTAATAATTTTAACTACAATTGTTTTTTTTTCTTTTCTTGGAAAATATCTTTGAAAAAGTTCTCATCGTTCTATGATTGTGTACAAAAAAAAAAAAAAAAAAAAAAAAAAAAAAAAAAAAAAAAAAAAAACGCACAAAACTACTAACAAAACATTAAGCGAATTATTTTAAATCTTTCAAATAAAAAAATGTTAAACATTCAAGAGTCTTTGAAATTGTTTGGCAAAGATGATCACTTTGCGATAATCGTTTAACACAGCGGAAATGTTGTCAAATGTTGTTGCTGTTGTTATGCTATTGTTGCTTAAACGGAGAGGACAACATAATCACTACACTACATGGTTGAGGTGAGCCGGTTTTTATTGCTTTTTCAATCGTAACGTAATATGACTGCAATCCATTAAAGACAATAAATACGAAACGTGTCGTGTTGTCTCTTAGCTTTTGTGCGGGTAACGAAAACGTCGAGGCTGTTTTGTTCGGTAGCCTTTCTTAAAACGTTATTGTTATTAATTTCAAGGTAATGCTCCAAACAGTGGGCTAATAATTGCAAACATACAAAATAATTATTTAGTTTCGCAATTAAAACTGTTAACTGTAAATTAAGGAAAGAATTTTTTTTGTTTTACCGCCAAATAATTATCGCTTTAGATGAAAATACATCATTCCAGTAAAAACAAGCCGTAGTGTTGCGTATAAATAGGGAATAATTAATGATTTTGTATTTTAATTAATTTATTATTAATTTATTATTAATATGCGTGAATAAATGCGTGAATAAATTAAATTCAAATAGAACGAGAAAAAATTCATATCGTTTTTTTTTTTTTTTGCATTAAAATCCTAATAAATATTTTTACTTCTCTCTAGGCGAATATTATTATGAAATCAAATTTTTGTCATTTTGATCGATAATCGTTTGCAATTCTATTATTGCTGTAGAACTTCTATGATTTCTAGGCGAAAAACTAAAGCGAGTGATTTTCTCAAGACTCTTCCCAATATAGAGTTTTATATCATTAAAAAGACTTCTTTAGCGAATGAAATAAATAGTAGTCAGACGAAATACGATTTCGTTTATAAGGGGTTTGAAGTAGAACTTGTTGTACCTTTAATTTTTGTTGAGTCATTAGAAATGTGTGTCGTTTGGCATTCTCATGATGGAAGTCCACAACTTTTCTATTAAGTAATTTTGAATATTTTATCTTAATTCTGCGGTTTAAACTCATTCGTTCTTAAAAGTAACGAATAAAATCATTATTTGCTTAGTTTAGAGTATCTTATCATAGGGGATTTTCTTCCAGTACTACTGCTAAGTATAAAGTATTACTTATACGATCTCTAGTTGAGTTTTTTTTGTCCTTTTTTGCAGCTTTATTTACGATCTTTTTAACATATTATTTTCACAAGTATTTAACCGACTTTCTATGGTCGGTATTAATCTTTTCGTTTTAGAGACGAAGATTCGCAGATCAAAGCTCGATTCACTACATTTCTTACACTCAAGCGGATTAACTCCTTTAACTAAACCCGCAGGCGTGATAGTCCAATAAAGTTGCATCGCTTGATTTGGACGATAGTTAGTCCATATAGGCATTGAACTTTCCTCTCAAGAAATTATTTACGTTATCAAATATACGATTGTTAGTTGGTTAGTTTGATGTACAAAAATGATAAGCTCTTTTTTTTTTCTTGTACTCAATCTTACGAAAATTGTTCAAAATTGTTTTTTAGTTATCGTTTAATTCTGTAGTAATATCATAAGATTAAGGATTTTTCAATAATTGGTCGATCAAGGCACGATTCATTTTGAACATTGAAGAGTCCTCGAAACGGAAATTAATAAATCCTTTGCTTGCTGTTGATTTTAGTAAAGCATGAATACTTTTATGAGCTTACGGATCATTATCGCTAAGATCGAGGTAAAATCGTAAGATGTAACGTTATTTGGGCTTATTTCAAAACACTAAAAAGGGTTTGTCTTCTTTTTATTTTTAATTATCTATGATCTGTGATTTTATATTGATTTTTATTAATTTAGTAATTAATACAAAATTTTGCATAGAAAAACTATATAGAAAAAGTTACCATCAGATCAGACGTTTCATAGGCTCTATTGGTTAGTATAATAAATTCTTATATTTTCTTTTTACTGAAGCGTTCACTGTTAAAGCGTAAACGTACATTTAGGTTTTACGATTTATTATTAGTTCAAGTTCACGTACGTGCTTTGGACAACATACGGTGTTTTTATGCTTTTTTTTTTTCGAATTTGGAAAATCTCTATTATTATGCATTGTGTTGTGTAAAGAAAGATAGAAAGAAAGAAAAAAGAAGAAAGAAAAATTATTTATTTATTATTAACATTATCAACTAAATGGTAAAAGCGTGAGGTTTTAATGGAAATCAACAGCAAAACCGCAATCAGTTGATTGTATGGTAAAAGGAGATTTCTGTGTGCGGTTGCTTTTTTTATGCTTTTGCTATTTGTTTTAATACAAAATGCTTAGTACATCATATTTGCATGAAGTACAACCACAAAAATAATAATAAAGTGTAATAATAATTGTGTTTTGTCGTTGTTTTGTTTAAGTGAAAATACACACAACAACAAAAAAACACTTTGTTTTGACGAAGAAGTAAACAAAAAAAAAAAAAAACTCTCATTGCATTGAAGATAATCTTTGATTTATTTATTTATTGATTCACATTACGAAAGCTAAAAATAATTATACAGATTCTAAACGTGTTATTTAATTGATCGGGATTGTATTTTTATATATAAAACTTGACATGACCCGATCACGTAGAAATTCATGATAAAGTGCAAAGCAATATTTTTTAAGGTCATTTAGACAGCATTTAAGAAGATGTTAAGCTATTTAGCATTTGCGGGTAATTTGCAAAAGTTGAACGATAGAAATGAGCAAATTGAGGAATTGAATTTTCGAGTTGTTTTCCGATTTTCCAAGTCATTCTTTCCGTTTGAACTTTTTCGATTTTGAAATAAATTTAAAAAAAAAAAAAAAACATATTAAACAGATAGAAGTCTAAGAGAGACTTTTATGGAACCTAAAGGGTTCCTCAATAGGAGCGCATTATTTCATTTAAAAACAAAACACATACTTTTTGAACAAGTTTTGATGTTTTTATTATTATTATAAAGCAGACATGTTTCGATTTAGTATGGAAAAAAATATCCGGTAAATGTGTCCCGCTGTTCTGATGACAGGCTTCTTAACAAAGGTGGGGGCTACATGTCACCGATCACATGTAGGATCTCGGTCTTGAGCGCAGGAATTGTTTCTGATTTATTCGCGTAAGCCCCAGATTTCAGAAAATCCTAAAGAAATTAATCTCACGAAGTTAAATCGCATGATTTTAGTGGCCAGTTGATATCAGAAATCGTTGGTCCAATAAATTAATTGTTTCATAAGCGGTGTGGCAGCGCCGTTCAGCTACCGAAACCAGATACATGCCGTCCAGTTAGGACCACAAGAACATCGTTATCATGTTTCTGTAACGAATCCTGTTCACAGTCACAGCAATGCCGGCCTTATTTTCAAAAAAAGTAAGGCCCAATCACGCCGCCAGAGCAAAATTCGCATCAGACAGTTGCATGTTGCGGATGTATTTCTTCTTCATGAATCGCATAAGAATTTTCAAAGGTCCAAATTCGACAGGTTTTCTTATGTTTAGGAAGCCATTCAGATGGAAATGCACTTGATCACCGAAGATGAGTTTTTTCGAAAAAAAAGCCATTCACTTCACTTTGTTCTATTACCCACTTTAAGAATTATAACGCGTTTTCTTCTGTGTGGCGATCCGATTTTAGTAATCGGAACAAGTATAGGTGACAGCTATCAAATTTCAGAGTTGCCATTTGCATGAAAAAGAAATGACACAAAATTTAAATAGTGCACTATTATTGAGGCACCCGTTATCTCAAAACTTTGTGATCTGTGAGGTTTGAATATAAAAATGCATGACCAATCATTAAGCAGAAAGACAACATTAAAATAATGCGTTTTCATTAAGACATCCTTTACTTAGAAAAATATTGTGTGAGCAAGAAACGAAACGATAACAATGGCGTCTATTCATCTTCGAAATATTCACTGTATCATGATTTGTAAATCTATGAATTTATAATGAAAGATAAAATAATTTGTAAAAGCATTTCTCCGGTGGGTCTTCATCTTCTTGCCTTAGTTTTTGGGTCAGCAGCAAGCAGTTGAATTGAAGAAGTGCCATGAAAAAGTATTAAAATTATTCGTTTAATTAAATATAATTAAATTTTTTTTTTTTTACTGCAATAAAACCAAATTCGTCAGCACAAATTCGTTGTGTTATTAATTATTATTATACTCGTATTAAAAAGAAAAAGGTTTTAAATAAAAATAACTTTATTTGAATCAATTCATTCATTTAGTTTAATTGAATAAATAAATAGTAAATGAAAACTTGAAGAGTTTTACATATACATACATACATATACGTTCGAATTAGACATTATAATGATGCTTTCATCGTATTTAAAATTTTTACCTCAATAGAGTATATAACGTTGATCAGCATTTTCTCTACTCTGTATACTGCTGTAATTACTCTTTACTGCTATAACTACTCAGTACTGCTCTAAAAGCAGTATGTTCAGCACATTTTTGCTTTACTTGTATGGAAGAAAAACATTTATATTTCCCCTTCGGAAATATTAAATGTTGGCTCTTCTATTCTGGTGCCTGGGTCCCCGCTCGTCGAATCCAAGTGTTCTATTTTCTTTATCTATTAAAACTCTTCCGTTCGTAGTTAAACTATTTATTTCATTAATTGGAATTCAAAGACAAATTTTATTGGGCATTTACTCTTATGATACAAATTTAAATTTCAATATAACCAGTTCTCCCGTTTGCGTGAAATAATATAAGTCAAAATAGATAGTGGTCGGGCCCTGAAAACCCTCAGACATGCGAATGCCTACCGGACAATATACTCAAAGTGCGATCGTGGACGTTACCAGTCAGAAACCAAAAGGGAAGAGGATATACTTGCTATTCCTCATTTTGGTTTATTCATCTGTTGGCGTTGCCAACTCTTTCCACCCTTTGCCAGAGTTACCCTGCTTTTGTAATATTTAATTTACTCTATCGCTTACCGCTTATGGCAGTAACACATACAGTATTCTATGGTATAGATTTATGAACTTATGGAGGGACAGTGTGCATTAAAACGAGGTCGCGACTTTGGTCCTTACATACTCTACACTAACTAAAAGGTCACAATTTTCGAGGTATTTTGCCACAATTTTTCAAGAATGTATATCATTGAAATGGTCTGAGAATGAGAAAATTTTATTTGTTATATGAGAAAAGAAATCTAAAATTTTATAATGCCGAAAATTTATAACGGTTAACATCATTTTTTATAACTAATTTTCCATATAAATGTTTTAACAAAAAATGAGATTTTACTTGGTAAGCTGGTAGTTCTCGAAATAGTGATCTCATATATCACTTCACTATGGTAAATATAATAGCACATATAGAACCATTTTGCGCAGCTTTACCCCTATAAATATCTCTACTTATGGACTTTTTTAGCCTTTATATGGCAACAAAATTTAATATTTGATATTTTGCGAGTAAAATAGTTAAAATTAATATTAAGTATTTTGATAAATTAACTTCACTAAATATGGACATACGTTTTGGTTATCCTTTTCAAACAAGGCTATTTATAGGCAGTCAATAAGGCAATAAGAAGCAATTTTAATATAGAAATGCTATATTGAATATAGAAATTTACTGTATAAAGCTTGGATCATATAGATTGATTTTTTCGATCACTTCTCATATAAGATTTGATAAGACTTCTAAATTAAACTTCATATGACAAAATGGATTTCAGTTTTGGTTGGTGTTTTATAAGGAAAATGAAGATGAACAAATTTTATTAGTTAAGGTAGGGTATTTAGCTGTAGGCCTTCTCCTTTTTATAAATACTGTATACAAACTCTAAATGGAATGGATTTAAATTAATTAAAATATGCAATAACTTTTCATAAATTTTATAAATATTTATGAGTTTTTTTTTGTTTTTTTTTTTTTTGGGAGGATTATTTAATATACAAACTTTCACATATTAAATAATCATGAAATAAAAAAAATTTTTATATTTTCTTTTATATTCGTTTACTCACCGTAGGAGTTATTTTATAATAGATTCGTTAACCATTAATTACAATGCGGAGCAATGTACATGAAAGTCTTACAAAAATTATTGATTAAAGCATAAGCGGTATCGATTTAGCCGTTTTTATCTATCTGTCCTTTAACGATTTCAGAGTTTTATCTAGAAGTATACCTACTTTCTATTTTGAAGTTATATTCAGAAATTACCAGATTCCGTTCATAGGTTTGCTTAGAGTTAACAAAAAAAAGAGGTTAATTTTTTTTTTTGTTTTTTTTACTCTTTAGGAGGTTAACCAAGTGATGTATAATTTTATTCATGCACTACTAAGCACATTAGCGTTATGTCACATATTCAGATGACTCTGAATAGTTTTATTTGCATTTGAAAGAGAATTACTAGTTAGGGACAACATTATTTAAGTTCTGTTCAAAAGTCGGATTCGAAATGAATTGCTGTAAGAGATAACTAAGATGATTATAACGAAGAAATGTAAGCAGCGTTACGGTTGATGATCATTGTTTGCGAACTTTGCATTTTTTTAATAAAAAAGTTTCAATTAATCGCAGTAGATTGCTATCGTTCTTCCAAAGAGAATGATAAAACGATTACTATTAAACTATATATCACCATATGTTTGCCAATTGTCTTCAACAGAATCTTCAGAAAAAAAAAACAGCAATAAAAGCGGCCAAGAGAGAGATAATACTCTTCTATACAATGACATCCACGGATGACCGCATAGAGCAACTGCAATAACTGAGTTTCCACAAATGAAAAAAGTACAGTTATTGGGATATCCGGCTTACAAACCACCGACCATCGGGCATACAAAATAAGCGACGTGGAAAGCACTTTTATATGACAATAGGAGCAGTTGTAGAGTATAAGATTTCTGAGTTATTTTTAAGGAATGATCACAATAGTATCAAGAGCGAATTAAAGAGAAAAGCAAAAATTAGTAGAAATAAAATGCTTTTAATTGTAAAAAATTGCAAAAATTACAAATATTTCTTTGATATGAAATGCATTTTCCACTTCAAGCCCTGACGAAATTTTTGTGAAAAAAAAAATGCTTATTTCGAAACAATAAAAAAAATATTTTATTGAAAGTATCGCGTTCATCATTTAACTACACATTTTTGTTATCTTTCTGATAGAATACGAATTCCATACCAAAAAGGCAGGTGAGCATCGATTTTTTGATTATTATCATAAGAAAGCAAGCGTTGCTCAGGCAAGTAGTAAGTCATCGATTGAAACAATTTTTAATCAAAAGTAAAAATACCTGTCGAATACAGGAGAGGTGGTGGTAGTTTATTCTAGTTAAGTTTATGACTTTTCTGATCTGCATTTTTATTTTTTCCCTCTTTTGATATTGTATTGCGTCACGATTCAGCAGCTTTTATTTCGAATTAAGCAGGAAACGTGAAACCTTTTTCTTAACGCAGAACTAGTCTTATACAAGGCTTCCGAAAACTATTTTATACACAGGTTAACTTACACTGTTGTGTAAAACTTGAAGATAACACACAATTTCACATGTGGAAATCCGAGTTTTTTTTTGTCTTCTTAACAAGATATACGGTAATGACTTCCTAAATACTGTAATCATTTTAAATAATGGCAATGAAGGTGAACATCTGCATACATTTTGTCGCATTTTAGTTTCGGGAGAAAGATTTGAAAGCTGAATTCAAAACATGGTGTAGGGAAGTGTTCTTAAGCACATCTTTCAAATGAAGTGCGTATATGGTACATGAAGTACATTTCCGTTAAAACTTCTTTCACATTCTAATTTATGATCGTTTTATTAGTTTCGATGCGATAAAAGTATTTGCATTCATTGTCTACATATCTCTGACACTCCACTTGAAGTTAAAGAAATATTTTTTTATTTTCAACTGAATTCCATTTATTTGCGCAAACATGACTGAACACTTTTTTTTTTTTTTTTTTTTTGCAAATACAACGAGTATTTTTCTAGCTAATAAAATGGTAGCAGATGAGAAAAGATCCATTTTAACCTCATTGTTCTTCTGAAACTAACAGAAAAGTGAAAGAGATAAACTAAATAAAAATATATTAAATGTTGTCCATCAACATTAGCCCAAATGCAAGCAGACCTAAAAAAACGCTCGTTGACGGACGAGGGAAACGCAAGATTTAAAAGACGAGACTGGACAGGCAGACTTTAATTGTATACCAAATGGTGTTTACGTCAAATGAAATACGCAAACATTTCTATTTGCAACTGCGATGATATCCGTTAATGGTGAAAACGAACATCTGACGATTGTGTGTTCAAATACAAACAGCGATAAGGAAAAATTAACTATGGTTAGCGTATTAGCTATCAAATGTTGGTGTTTTTTTTTTGTTGGCAAAAGAGAAAAGAAAAATGCATTAAAAAAAAGGTAGTTAAGAATTGTATTGAAAACTTTGACTGTACAAAATTATCGAACTTTTCTAGAAAGTTTATCTTATCTTTTTTGTTAAATAAATTTTTATAATAAAGTAATGAAGATTAAACAAAATAATGTTTATTCCGATTAAGTCATAAATAAATATTAATTTAACAAAATTATTAATACAAATATTTGATAATATAAAGATTTAATTAGTTTTGCTTTTAAAGCACATTGAATCTTAAAAAATTTCTGATGCTTAATTAACGAATGCAGGTATAAAGTGCATTTATTTTATCATTCTTAGTTACGAAAATTCATGTTCATTTGAAAATTTTCATTAGTCTATCTACCCAATCTTCCCTATCTTCTCCATTTCTATCTATTATGTATTGTATATTATATATTATATATTATATAGTATCTATTATGTATTATATATTATGTATTATATATTATGTTATATATTATATAGTATATATTGTATATTATGTTATATATTATATATTATCTATTATATATTATCTATTATCTATTATCTATTATCTATTATCTATTATCTATTATCTATTATCTATTATCTATTATTGATTATTGATTATCTGTTTGAATGCTTTTGCCGAAATAGCTTAATTTATAAAACTTATACGTTGAACAAAAAATACACCGACAAATATCAACGAACGAACAGACAGACAAAGGAACAGACATGCCTAAATCTATTCAGAAAATGATTCTGAACATTCTGATATAATAAACGATGGGTTTCTTTTAAGTCCTTCTGGGTGTTACAGATATCTGCACCAATCTAATGGTGTAGGGTATAAAAAAGCCCACCTTGAAAAGAAAACATTTGTTGATCTTTGTATCTTATTATAAAAAGAGGCAATGATCTGTTATATGCGGTTTTAAAAAGAATCCATAACAGTGAGGAAGTGAGACCTAAAGTTTTTCTTTTGTAGTTTATTCATTGTTTTTGAAGCACAATCTATGTTATGCCTTAACTGCAGCTAGAATACGTATGTACTAACGTCTGAAATAAACACACATACATATGCGTAATGTAGCATTTCTATGAGCTAAGAAAGAGCGGTTACTGTATCATGAAAAAAAAAAAACCGGCATTAACAGATCATGTTTTGTTTTCGTGTATATGCATGTGTTTCTTTGTCTAACTAGATTTACTATTCGATCTTTGCAAAAACTTTTTAAGCGCACTTAAATGGATGGGCGTTACTGGTTATGTTTGGCAGTCAGCTGGCATTTGGTGAAAATTTTCTCTTTCTTTTGCTATTTTTCCTGTTTTATCCACTTTTAGTTATTTCAGAAGTAAACACATGTAGACACACAAACATAAAAAAAAAAAATTTTGTCTTTATGACGTCAGATTAGAACCATTAAAATTGCAAATTTATTATTATTTACAAGATACAAGAAAATTGTTTCTCCGAAAAACATGCTGCAACAACTCTTACCGAATATAGGTGTACATACAACGGCCAAGCGAATGTGCAATGATTGTTATTTAACAAACACGATTGTGGAGGGTCCAATGGGACATAAATAATGGGAATTAAATCTAAAAAGAAAAAAAAAAAGTCATACTCGCCATGTTGCGTATCTTTGACGTCTACCACCTCTGAAGAATGATATTCAGGCGATAGAAATCGTTTAATTAAATCTTACACGGCCATGACAAATATTTATATAAACTCGTAGACAAGTATGCCCTGTAACGTTTTGCTTAGTGTCGTTTTGCTCAAATAATAAAAGCAAAGATAAACCGTTGAATGCAAGAATACGTGAATTTTATTGACTACCCGATGCATATTTCTGGACGTGAGAAGAGTAAGAGTAAGAGATCTAGTATGCACAAGCATCATATTTCGGTTGTAGGAAAGAAATAAAAAATAAAATAAAACTATATTACTATTACTCATAATAACTTTAATGGTAACACGCTCCACAAATCATTCACTCATTCATTCATTTGACTTATTTATGCCTACCATGGAATCAACTTAAGACAGAAGTTGTTGCGGTTAATTTTGCTACGAATGCTGACGATGTATGCATACATTATGGTAATAACGCGATTAATTACACACATCGTAATTAAGAAATTATCTCAAATAAATATTGAAATTGATTGAATGGCAAATAGGACTTCATTACGATTTGAATTTGAATTTCAATAGTAAAAATCATAAAGCACTCGAGTTCGTGGAGTTTTTTTTCGCAAAAAATTAAACATATTTTGTCCATATATTGTAGTTTCTATAGCTCATAAATAAATTTATTTAACCAAATACTTGCCACTTCGATCGACATTTATTTTAGCGCTTTTTTTTTCTTGTAAAACCATTATGTCAACTTTGTAAGTCGTCCGGGACTTTAGTAATCTTGACAGACAATCTTTTGACTTTAGGCTTACAGAGTTGAGAGATTTCTATAAAGGGGGCAAAAAAAAAAAAAAAAAAAAAAAAAAAAAAAATTGGCAATCGGACGGGCAAGGTCCTGATTATATGGCGAATGTATCGAATTCTTTCTCAATTTTTGCGAGTCATTAAACATATGTATGGTCTGGTATTGTTCTGTGATTTAAGTCGATTTACTTTCCTTTTAATCAATTCTGAATATTTTCCTTCAATTAGACGTTCTAATCTCATTAGTTGTTGATAGTAGCGACTCAGATGAATGGTATACTCAACTTAGAGAAGCTCTTAATGCACGACTTCCTCCCAAGCCCATCGAAAACAAAACATTAACTTATGTTTCGTCAATCCATATTATGCTATAGTTTGCGTAGCTTTAACCAACTTGGGACACAATCTTTTTCGCATATAATGTATGTAATGTGACTTCTTTTTGATTATCCGTTATCAATCGGTTCAAAATTGTGATACGATTTGATTCCATTTCAACAGCGAATCACAAACGGTAATTCAAGTCATTAAATTTTTTTTATCATATGTGATGCCAAAGAATTGAAAGAATTTTTTTTTTCTGACAAATTTTATAAGGATAAATTAAAACAGTTTTTGCGCAAATTTCAAGGAATTTTAGTCAATTTTATTAACGACTCATCGAATATTAAAATTTCCAGAGTGGAAGCTAAAAATCGATTTGCGTGCTGGTGAATTTGATAAAATATTTTCGTCATAAGTACTGCGAATTTGTTCACAAACCTTCGAAACGTTATCTCTATTGATGGACATGTAGAGAACATTTTCCGAATTTGGGCTTATTTTCGAAACTCATTTCAATTAGATTAACACAAGCCACAATTCTCGATGGGTTGTCATCTAGAATGACCACTGTCATTCCATCTATCAAGTCATCTATTGGTCGTAACGGCACAGACTTTTACTTGATGTAATGAACGTTTCATTAACAGTTATATTATATAGATTGCCCTGAATTAAAGTAAACCTCAAGATCTTGATAGCAATTCAGCTGAACTGACCATGGAATTCCTTTTTAATAATATCTATAAAAAAAAAGAGATAAATTTGTTCAAGTCATTATTATTAGAGAAAATCTAATGAACTGTTATTTGAACATTTTACAGCAGGAAGTAACGGATCTGAATGGATACTTTCAAAAGATCTATAAAAATTATTTGCTTATAAGGAAGTTTGTTTCTTTAAAGATGTTTTACATCCTTTTCCCGTACCTACCGTAGAGAGTACTTAAATAAAGCGCATGAATCTCACTTTAAAAAAAAGAAAAAAAAAAAGAAAAAAAAAAGGAAAAAAGAAAGAAAAAAACGAATTAAACAACTTCCATGAATGTTGCTTATAACTGCCGAAATAACATGTGCATGCACATGCACATGTAATTCAACAACTTAAGTTTTTTTTGGCCGATAACGATAATAAACAATTGAAATTATTTACGAATGAATACTTTTACTTTTAACGAAAGCAATAACAACAACGCATGCAAAGGAAATTATTAAATTAAGTAAAAAATAGCAAAATTGTGGTGTTTTCTTTAAAAGTTTGACTTATACGTATGTAACGATG
>KK351080.1:679253-692676 GCA_000671755.1 Glossina brevipalpis | reverse complement strand
GTTAGTTTTTCCCCCTTTTTTTTTTAAGATAAACGTGGTCGTTTTAAAAAAAAGGGAATTTGCCCCAACCGAATATAATTTCCTTACTTTTTATTATTCAATCTAATGATGTGCTAGAAATTGATTGAAAGTATTTTAGATGAGAGAGAAAAATTTAATTTTCTATTTTATCTCTAATCGGAAAAAGTATTCGAAGAAGAATCAATCTTAATATTGATGTTTAGAAGTAAGTGTGAATTTAAAATGAAATAAATAAACTTAATTACTAAACTTCAAGCGATGTATGACATTTTAAGTAAATATTTAAGTGAAAAAAAAAACTCTTCAGTAAATATTTTTAATAAGAAAAATACATCTGTTTTTAAGAGCTTGACGTCAATATCGATTGACTCTACTGCAAAACGTCTACTGGCATTCGATATATTTACTGCCATCACTCTCACATAGATTGACGTTATTTGAGGTTGTAGGGCGTAGGAGTAGAAGAAAAATGAGAAACGAAAACAGACCTAGTATAGGAGCAGGGAAGAGAGAGAGAGAGAGAGAGAGAGAGAGAGAGAGAGAGAGAGAGAGAGATGATGGGTAAGTGGGGAAGGGAAGTTCCTCACTATCCTCGTCACTGGTTAGGATAAAACACTATCAGTTTTCCACTTAAGCTTTTCACATTCAATTAGTTTTCAAAAAAGTTTTTATGAAAAAGGTTTTTCGCTTTTTCGTAATATTAGCCGTACCATATATATTTTTGTATTATTTTTACATACACAGGTTCTCGCTTTTTTCTTTTTAATTTTTTTTTTTTACGTATTTCTGCATTAATATTTCAACCTGCTGCTGTGGTGTTATAAGTGTTATCTTTTTTTTTTTGTTCTCTGCACTTTTTTCAACTTCGACTGAGTGTTGTGAGTCAGTGTTGTTGCTTTTACTTTGCCGTGTACGTGCACTTACATTAGCAAAATGAATGTTTAACTGCTTTATGGAAACATAAAATTATTGTTCGATTAACTTATTCTGACACATTTCAAGTTGACAGGATATATTTTCTGAATTTTGTCTTTAAATGAAATTTATTTTATTTAAAAAAGTAACAAAAAGCGAAAGCAACGACGCAAAAGACAAGAACCCATTGCTGATGGCACAGTTTTCATATATTTATGGAGTTTTCATATACATATGGAAAGTTTTGCAAAATTTTTTGAAATTGAAAAATAATCTTTTCATACCCTACGTCACTTATGGTATAGGATTTCGGCATTAGATTGTACGGATGTATATCTCCAACACCCAGAAAGGCCTTAAGATAGACTCACCTTTTCTTGTACCGATTGGTTCAGAGTTGTTTGTCTGTTTACCTAATGTATGCCCATATATTTTTTGGGTAGAATTTACAAATCGCAATTTGGTACATTGACTGTGTTTGGCTCAAGGACAAACACTATTGACTATTTTTATGATCGCTCCTCGTATAACGCCCCATTTCGAAAAGTTGTTTATATGAAAAAAATTGCGATTTCTAATTTTTTCTAACAAAAATGAGTATGGGCTAGTATTTTGGCAAGTAAAGCAAATTTCAAAACTTTGGATCGGAAGGGGCTCTTCTTGAGTCAACTCGTTCCTATGAAATGTAAGGCTTTCTATGGGAAAAAAATTCTTTTATAATACAAGTGACTCTCTAATAGTAATTTCGTGTAAAAATTAACTATACTAGTTTCGGATCATCTGGGTCTATTTTCTCGACCCAATTACATATAACGGTTCTTACAAAAATTCTCTTTTTACACGATAACAAAGACTAATTTTTAGTCCTTTATAGAGGAAATAGTAGAAGAAAAAATTAAATTTGATAAACTTAGATCAGTGCAATCAGTTTAGACCCCGTTTCTATAAGGGCTCCTATAAAAAGCATGCCTTTATATGAAAACAAGATATAATTTGTAGGATATTTTCGCGAATTGTTATGTATATTTATATATATATATATATATAATAAATTCAAATTCAAATTGAAAAAACAATATGTATATATATATATAGAAATGTATAATATTAGGCAAATTGGTGTACGGTATTTGATGGTCGACTTTGGTTGATTATAACGTTTCAATTTATTATTTTTTTAATGTAGAAAAGAAAATACATTATTTTGGCATTCAGTCTCCAGTCTGTTGCTGAATTTTTAAATTTTTATATTTTTTGCTCGCTAAGTTATGAATCACGTGAATTATATTAACGTATTAACTTCAGTACTTTTAATATTAATTTTTAATGTTATTATCACTGACATTTTCTTTACCCTAGTGGGGTAATTTTAGTCTTAAGTCTTTCTAACCTTTTATTTTCCAACTTCAATTCATTTTTCTTGAGTCATGAGTGTGCATTTGTTTGGAAGATCAGCACTTTACTAGTGGTTTATAAATGCGAATCCATAGATGAAGTCAGTATTTCATTAAATTTATTCCATTATATTGTTACTAGAATATTATAAATTCATCCGTTTTGTAATTTGTTTTCATTGATGCGGATTTGCTGTGACCAAGGCTTGACAAACATTTATTATCACTATGTTATGTTTTTTTTTTAATTCTTCTTCATTATTTATTCATTTAGATGTCTCGCAGTAGCTGTGTAGTCATCTGATTTTAAAAAAAGAGGAAAAGAGAAAGTTCGTTTTAATTGTCCTTTTTTTTGTTTTTGTGATCATATACTTCGTTTCAAGCTCATCTTACAACGTATTCTCAAGCGAAGCGTATTATTTATGGTTGCCTGTATAAGTTTTTTTTTTAATGAGATGACTTTAATTTTTTGTTTTTCTTTTTAAATAAATGATAATAGAATAATTTATGTAAAACTATTAGTTTTTTTTCGTTTTTTTTTTTTTCAAGTTTTCCATTTGATTTGATTGTGTTAATTTAATTTGCTTTTATTTTTATTTCTTTTTCTCTTTATATCTATCACTGAAGCTGAAGGGTATATTCATTTTGTCATTGGGTTTGTAATGTCCAGAAGAAAACTTCAGAAGTTCGCCACAAAATATATATATTTTTGATCAGCATTCAATTCAGAATGGATTTAAACATGTTTGCCTTTTCGTCTGTCATTTTGTTTGTAATGCCCAAAAGGAAGTTTCAGAAAACTCACAAAGTATATATATCAAGTTTAGAATCGGTTTAAGCATGTCCGTCTGTCCGCCAATCCATCTGTGTAATGTCTCCTGGTCGCAAAAATGGAGATATCAAATTCAAATTTGGCGAAAATATTGGAAATTCTAGCACACAAGTTGACATAGAAAAATGGCCAAATCGCTTTTAGGTCATCCCCATAGTATAACGTAAACTGAAAACATTTTTGGTTTAAAAAAAATAAGTACAGTTTTTTGTTAATAACTCATAAGCTGTATCAGATAAATCTATAAAAATTGCAACGTTTATCCAGCTAGCTATCTTTTAGTATCTGTACCAAAATGGTGAACATCGACCGAGCCCACTTTCTTTAATACAGTATTGGAATTTAATTGTTTTGTAAAAACTTAAGAAAGAAACTTCAGAAACCCTAAAATGTGTATATATCCTTGATCGGTATCAAATTCGGTATTCATCTAGGTATATCCATCCGTCCGTCCATCTATCTATCTGCTTATCTGTGTAATATGTGCGATAATCATTTTCCTATTTGCAAAAATATTGAAAGTTCTCGCAGATATGTTGGTATTAAAAATGAGCCAATGGGCCAATGGGCCACAATAGAAAATAAGCCGATAACATCTCTGCTTTTTGAGTGTTTTGNGACACTCTACTTTCAGATGAACTAAATCATTCGAAAATTCTAGCGCATGTATGCACATACTTCTCACAGAAAGAAATAATTTAATGAATTAAAAAAAAAAAAATTTTTTTTTAAAATAAGCTTTTATTTAAATGAACTAAACAGTGGAAATTAAAATTTATTCTAATCACTTTTATGTGACTATATATATAAATTCTTGAGGCTTTCAAGATTTTTATATATCTAAGAAATTCGATTTTTCAGATGCACCCAAGTTTTTATATACATTCACATAAAAGCGATTGGAACAACATTTATTTTCCACTTTGTAGTTCATATAAATAAAAAATTATTTAAAAAAAATTTTTTTTTTTTATAATTTTTTTTTAAATTTTAATCTATTACGTATGCAACTCGAGTTATCTATTCTCCAAAAGTTTTATTATGTTAAGAGTCATTCCCAAATGCCTTTCTTCTATTTCTAATGATTTTGCTCTACTCTTAGCGCGACGTATGCTTAACTGGCTTCCGTTTCACACTACGTACACCACACTACGGTCCCCCTTAGTGCTCTGTTGCTGTTTGGGGTTTAAAATTACAATAAATTGATTATTAATAAAATCATATAAATTATTTTTTACAAGTGCAAAATTTGAAGTACTCAGTCCACTAAGCATACATTTATGGATATTCACATAAAAGTGATCGGAATAGAATTTGCTTTCTGCCAGTTATTTCACTTAAATTATAAGACTTATTTTAAAAGAAACATTTTTTTATAATTTATTTAGTATAATTTTTGTTTTTCAGTTTACGCTACCTACCTATCCTGCCTACCGTAACTAACCTACGCTACCCCTACCCAACCATCTTTCTAAGAATTGCCCATTTGTGGTGTGGGATATATTAAGTTTGTGTGGATGTATATATCACCTAAAAGAATTTTTGATGGACCCACATTTGATTGTATCGATCGATTCAGATTAATTT
This sequence comes from Glossina brevipalpis, assembly GCA_000671755.1. Classification (NCBI taxonomy): domain Eukaryota; kingdom Metazoa; phylum Arthropoda; class Insecta; order Diptera; family Glossinidae; genus Glossina; species Glossina brevipalpis. Next base: position 687,927 of record KK351080.1, on the reverse strand, counting down.
TCTGAATCAATGGAGGTTTGTGCGGCTGTCTGTTTAATTAATGTCTGCTTATGTATTATTTTGATTAGTTCACAATTTTTGAGATGTTTTGACGAAATTTTATGGTCTGACTAGTTTTGACCCATACTATCAAAAATGATTTCAATCGAATTAATTTTGCTAACACTCCCCATATGTCGCCTTAATTTAAAAAAGTTGTTATATGAAAAATATTTTTTCTAGTGGCCGCCATTTTGATTTTTTTTAAATTTTCTCTTGCTCATTGCGTTGTCATCGTAGTTAAAATTACATGTAAAATTTCGAAATGATCGGACATTCGAAAGTGCCCGAAATATTGACTGATATATTCTCATTTTATATGAATTGTGACCACTTGACAGGAAAGCAAGTTAAATAAAAGCTTATAAAATAGATAGCAATTATAAGCTTGCAACTCTATGTTTGTGATTATCGCAGAGCAAGTTTTTCTCGCTGCATATAACTACTGGAATTAGAGAAAATATTAATAGNAAAAAAAAAAAAAAAAAAAAAAAAAAAAAAAAAAAAAAAAAGGGAGAAAATTAGTTGAAAAAGTTGGAAAAAATTAATCAAAAGGGAAATGTGTTTACGTGCTTTAGGGTATAAATAAATGTCTCGCTTTTTCTTTTACTTCATTATCATTATTATTATTATAATTATTTTTGATTTCGAAAAGAAAGCCAAGAACGAAGAAACCCACCCGGTACTTTCTCGCTATCGAGAGATAAATTATGTATAATTTAAGAGTACATTGAGAAATTGATCGCTGGACTATAATAAGCAAAGTTGCCTAAAGAAGGGATCAAACGTTACTGAGTTATTTCAGTTTTTTATTCATAAACAATCTTTTAACTGCACTTCATGTAGACTAAAACATAAAAAAAAAACTTATCAAATTAATAGCAAACAACTTAATTTTATATTTAAATTATTACGTTTTTTGCGTTGTTGTTATTCGCTCAACTTTATAATTTTCCATCTATTGAAACCCTCTTGTGTGTAATAAATTTGATTTTCTTTTTATATCAAGCATATAATTTGATCCTTTTGCTTTCGAAAATATAATTCAGAATAAGTATTGTGTACTATCTTGCGCTTCATTGCATAAATATAACATATGCGTATAAACTTGTTTATGAACATGAACCGAGAACAAAATTTAAACTTCTTTCAATACGTTGCCTACAAAAAGAAAAAATTTATTTAATAAGAAGTTTTTGTTTTTTTTTTTTATTTTAACGAAGTCTATAAAAAATTTGAAGGAAAATTATATTAAATTTCTTCGTTTGTACACACATTAACAATATGTTCAATATGTTCAATTTTTATTCAGAAAACAGACATGTTTTCAGCTTATTTTATGCTATAAATGTGGACTGTGAGCGATTTGTGCAAAATTTTCAATACGAACATATGTGAAAGAAATTTCAATATTTTTGTCGAATTTCATTCAGATATCTTAGTTTCTGCGACTAGAAAAATGATTATCGCAGACATTATACAGATAAGCAGATAAACAGATAAACAGATGGACAGATGGACAGACATACCGATTCTAAATATGATGCTGATCAGGAATATATACAGTTTGTAGGGCCTCTGAAGCTTCCTTGTGGGTGTTGCAAACAAACTGACAAAATTAATATACTCCCATCCTTCGATGATGAGTATAATAAGCTTTTATATGGCACCAAGATCTAATTGTTAATAAATTAATAATGAAAATTGGTATAAAACAGTGCTTTGACATATAAATTTATTGTACTAAGTTTGGATCGCTTCCCTTGTAAGAGTTCTTGTGAAAAGTAAGCGTTGATATGATAAAAAAATGTAATGTTCCGTATTTGGAAGAATTAGGCGAAATAGCGCAAAGCATTTGATGGTTGATCTTACCTTGCTATAATATTACAAGTTGGGGTTTTTTTTTTTTATTAAAAAAATATCTTATTTTAATGCACATTAAATAAGCTTTTCTTATTTAAAACATTAATCATATTTTGAGAATATTTCAAGCAGACATCTGTTAGAATTATTTGTGTAACGACAAACAGTTGTCCTGAACTATTTTTCTTTGTTTTTTGTATAAAATACATTGATTCTTCCTCTACTTTAAGCGGATTAATTGCATAAAAGTTATATATAGAGAGGGAAATGAACTAATTAAAGCTAAAGTGAAACTATTGTGCATTTTATTGCATCATAAAGAAATTTCATCAACATTTAATTATTCACTTAACGTAAAGTAACGTAATGAAGTAAGGCAAGTAAACTTTTCGTTTGATAGACTTTTAAAAATAGAATTTCAAAAAAAAATTCATGAAAATATTGCATGGAATGTAACATTGATTTTATTTTATTTTGATTCTTTTTCACGATAAGGGATTTTCTCTATTTTTTCAACGAATTGTTCAAATGCTTTTTGCCGTTTTCCATTTTTCATTTCATTTTCTCTTTCATTTTTGTTTCTTTGTTTTATTTTCTGATTTTTTAAAAGCTACTTAACTTTCGATTTTTCATCGCTCAGAATATTAAGGATTGATTTTAATTTTTCTTTTTTTTTTTTCTCTTATATTGCAAACGAGAACGATACTTTAGTGTTAATGTAAATATTATCGTAGAAGTTCTACTAAAATGTCCCCTTGAGAAAGGAAACGTTTTGAAGGGTTCAATAGTAGCATACAAAACATGCTTTCGATTTTAATTAAAAATGTCTTCATAAACTCTTTTCGGAAACTTGAAATGCATAAATTATACGCTATTCTCATATAGTTGGTGAAAGCGTAGGCGAAGCGAAAGTGAAGGCAAAGGCGAACACGAAGCAAAGACCTCTCTAATCATAGTCTTGATGTTATGAATTATTGCCGGGCTTTGTTACATTCATTTAATATTGAAGCTGACAATGTGGGAAATACTTTAAGACTTTTTTTTTTGGTGATTTAGCAGCTAGCAGCCAGTGTCTGTGCGAATAATAAATTTTCTAAAAAAAAAAAGAAAACTGCGTTTCTTTAGGTCTTTAAAAAAGTCCTTTTTTTCCATTTTGTAGAGAATTACATGATAAATATTTTTTATTTATTTTTTTTTTTGTTTCTTTTTGAAGAGGTTTCACAAATGCTTTTAGTTTCTTTAAATTTTTTCAAGTTTTTTTTTTCAAACTGTCCTTTCAAAAGAACTTTTTGTCAGTTTTTATCCTTTTGGTTTTAACTAAGGACTAACTATAAATATATATATTTTTTTGCCTTTTTTTTTTTTTTTATTTAAGTTATTTTGAATTGTTATTGAGAAACTTTCACGTCTGTCGTGTTGATATGTTTTGAGTTTTGTTTGTGAAATATATTTAGTAAAGGAAACGGGAGACATTGTTTTCTATATATTGCGGGTAAAGAAAGTTTTCACTTTTCATTTTCGCTTGATAGTGAAAAGATTGATGTCTTCATTCACTTTGCTTGGAAATATAAAATTATTTTGGAACTTTGTTTTTTCTTTTTTGTTTGCTTTCTATAGGATGACGATTAAAGAAAAAAAAAAAATTTATTTTTTAGTTTACCTGGAAAGTTTTCTTTATGTTTTTCTTTTATAAAATTTAAATAAATTGTCCAACATACATACGCTAGAAGATGATTATGTTATATATCTCGTTCGTTTCTATTTCAAATAAATGCAAATTCACGTTTTCCCCTAAGACAAACAAGTTTTTTGAATAAAAATTTTTTTTCAAAATATTAAACATTTTAAGATTCTAAACCAGAGTTTTTTAAGCTGTTTCTATTATTTTTATTATTAAAATTAAAAATTTATATGACAAGTGCCTGTGCGTCTTAGTTTCTTTCCTTTTATTCGCATTCATTTAAGCGTATATTCATTTTGTCAACATGTTCTCAACACCTAAAGGGAAGATCAGTGATCCTATAAAGTAAAGGGTCATCCAGAGTTAAATTTTTTTATTTTTTATTTTAATATATTTTTTTGTATTGTATTGTTGTCACTCCATGGACGACTGGAGACTTTCGTACGTAATTTTCGAAGACCTGTCCGTACTTAGTAAACCATACCATAGGAAATCGCCCATAGTAATCCAATGTTATAGAATATCGAAATTTTACTTTTGTTGTGTTTNTTTTGTTGTGTGTGTTTTTTTTTTTTTTTTTTTTTTTTTTGAAGCCAAAGGGGTTTATTGTGAAAAGTAAGGTCGTAGACGAACTTAAGTTTCTTATACATCTAAAAACTTCACATTTGTTAGGACCCTTTGTAGATGGTGAGTTATATTTACTCGGCAAAAATGGTTTCCTGATGAAAGAAGAAAAAAAATTCAATATCGTTCTTTCCACTTCTATCTGTCTATCTATCTATCTTAAAAAGCAAGACGTTAACTAGAATTTATCACTACAAACAAAGCAGTTGACAAATTCTGTCCTAACTAATTACTTAATAGTGGTTTTAAAAGAAATATTCCGAACATAATTTTTGTGGTTTCTTTGAAAAACGTTTGCAATTTATTAATTTACAAGTTAAACCTTAATTTGTGTATGCGTATGAATTACACGCATACTCGAATTAGACGTGCATCTCAAATAACCTTCAGATCACATAGCGGATATTATAATCGCGTTGTCAATGCAGTTTGCCATAATCATAACCTGATGTTCGTTTTGGTAGTAAATAGCTATTGCTCGGTTCGAGACCATGTTGACTATAGGCTCTAAAAGCGATTTGTTTTTAAAATAAAAAACAAAAAAATTTCATTTCCTTCACTTACTGAGGCCCACCTCTTGAAGATGTAGGTGGTGGTGTAGGTAAATGGGCACCCACAGCATGAAAACCATTGCTATCAGCCTTATAGTTTACTGAGTAAACACGTCCATCGTCGCCTGTATAAGAGTAAGAACCATGCACATTTAAAGATCCATCAGGTCCAATTATATGGAATTCACCATTTTCATCACGTTTAATACCGTTTCCGGTTTCAAAGCTTGTACACAAACACAAAACAATAAAACAAAATTCCTTTCAGTAATTTTTAAAAGGAACGATAAGAAGAAAATACCCGAAATTATAGTTTCCGGCACCATCGCTATTATAATCGTTTCTTATGATGGGTATTTGAATAGTTGGATTATTCCTTTGTCCAAAATAAGATGAACCTTGAGAGATTGAACTGGATGCTGCGTATTGCTGATGTAATGATATCGATCCTGAATCTGCGCTTTGGAAGTGCGAAGGGCTCTTACTTACCGCATAAGTGGGTGGCAAATAATTGCTGGAAGGTACTCGGCCTAAGATCATATTCAAACTAAAAACCAATACAGCTGCTCTGATCAGCTAAAATCCAATGAAAAGAAAAGTCTTTTATTTACTCATTTATTTACTTTTTGCTTCTTAATCGTCTAATCCTTTCCTCTCTCTCTCTCTATTCTTACGAATTTCATGATGATTCTTTTAGTAAGAGAGTTGTATTTCAGTGTTTGTTTGAAATGAAACTGTTGCAATTGTTGCTCGAGTAAGTCGATTTTATAGCCACAGATAATAAATCTTTACTTTACTGCAAAACTTAAGGCAAGTGATACAATATGTCGTGTTATCTTTTACGATCGTTTGAATATTTTTCTTTTTTTTTTGCTTCTTTTCACCGCATTGTTCAGAAGCATTGAATCGTTCATTACGTGCACTATCGTAGTCGGGTTGGTCATTGATATTGTTATTCCGTTTGCGAATTATTGAAGAGTGAATAAGAATAAATAAATAAATAAATAAATAAATTAAATAAATAAATAAGCAAATAAAAAAAATAATTAGATTAATAAATAAGTAAATGTATAAATCAATTAATTAAATAATGAATTAATTAATTAAATAAATAAACAAATGAGTTAATTATTATACATATAAATAAAAAAATAAACAATATATATATATATATATATAAATAAATGAACAAATAAATAAATTAATTAAATAACTAAATTAATGAATTAATAAATAAATAAATAAACAAATAGAGTTTGAAATATTTTCTTTGTCTACCGTTGAAATTCAAAATTAAAATTCAAAAATAGAAGCAGATCAGCAATAGCTAAGAAATGGAAATAAAACCAAGAAAGACTTGAAATTCAAATATTCTCACATTAAGAAAAATGAATCGAATACTTTATGATTAATATTTATTGAAGTCATATATAAATGCACTTTGGTAATTATCTTGATTGGAATATTTATTTATGGTGGATATACGAATCAGAGATTCCGAGTACGCCTCTTTTTGCCATCAACCAAATAATAGTAAAGTAGTGCTTGTGTAGTTCTTTATTGCTGTTGTTTCTTTGTTTGCCTTTACACGTTATTATATCTATGAAATGTTAAATGTTTCGATTAAAATTTTGTGTCTCTTTTTTTTTCTCATATAGATTTTGGCTTTTTTGTTTTTTTTATTATTATTAACTATTAACATTTGTTCGATTTCATATTTGAAAATATTTGAAAATATTTGTTCTATATTTTTGTACTAAAGATCTGTTAGTGAGTGCATCATTTAAAATTTTTATAAAATAAATTTAAATTTCCGTAAATTGTTATTCTTTTTAGTATTTAGTGAAGTCAAGTGCACAATTTTTCCCCTACACCTACTGTCGTCAAAATATATTAAATATATTCGGATGTATGCAACATCCAAAGAGACGTGGAATTAATCCTCTTTTTAATCGATTAAAAATCATTTTCTGAAAGCTTCGTTAAATATGTCGATCCGTTTGTTCCTCTATCTAAAGCCTGACCACGTCTTCTCGTAGATCCCGATTTTCAAAGTATTTTCATGAAATTTGGTAGATTGTCATCTTCTAGCCTACTCCTCGTGAAAAGTCTTATTTAGAAAAAGTCTCTACATTAGAAAAAAAAAATGTTTTCTCATTTTTAATATTTCTCAACAAAAATCGGGGAAAAATAGCATTTCGCCATATTAAACAAATATAAAATATTTCTGAACCATTTCTTTCTTCACCAATCATTGCAAAAAAAAATTAAACTTGATATGCCAACAAGTCTTTAAATTTTAGTATTTTATTATAAAAATTAATCTAAAATAGAAATTTGAGATATAAATAATTGAGTCCGGATCACATAGATCTATTTTTCAGTTTCCTTCGTTTACAATCGTTCTCATGAAATGTAAGCGTTTATATCGCCTTGAAGACTATTTTTTGGTATCTCATGATAAAAATTAGAAAATGTATTATACTACGCCAAGAGAAGTGAAATATTTAATAGATGGGTTTATCGGACTATAACGCTTTAGCTTTCTATAATTAAGTTAAGGTCAGCCAGATTTTGTATTGCCATCTATCTGTTAGAACTGTCTCATTACTTTAAAAAAGCTATGATGGAAAAGCGAAGCTTAGCAAGTATTCGTACACACTCTTGGTTGAGTTTGAAGTTGAGCACGAGATATTTGCTAGGTCGCTGATCTCTGCTAAAAAAAATTGAAATTCGATCATAAAATCCGTAGATTGATTGCATTATATTTTCGTTAATAACTTACGCACTTTAATACATATCGGTGTGAAATTTCACACACACAAGTATTTATTTTTGATCATTTAAGCTTCAAAAAACTCTAGAAGAAAATTGATCGTTAATCGATTATTAACAAAAAAATGTTTGAATGTGATGTGTATCCAAGATTTCACAAAAGATCTATTTTTGGTTATTGAGGCATTTTTCAAAATCAAATTATATCTGAAATGATCGTAAAAAGTTTTAATGCCGCTGAGACATTTTGAGAAAAGATAACATTATTTTTTTTTTGACTTTGAAGATCATTTAAAATTTTTATAATATTAAGGGAAACTTAGGTGCTGAGTAAGTATCTTTTATGCAGTTTGATAGAACCACTCCTTGATTTTTATGCTTATTTATTTATTTATTTTTTCCGTATTCAAGAAAATTGCACAGGTTTTGTTTCACGGTAGGTCGGTTATGTTTATGAATATTTTTCGATAGTAAAACAAGCAAAACAAGAAAAATAGAAAAAAAAAATTAAAAAAAAAAAACAGTTTCATTTTTCGTATTGTAAACTGCGTCGTCTTCCGTTTATACTGTCTGTTGAAAATGTATTCATTTCAGTTTCTTTGCAAAGGCCCTCTAATAACACTTCATTATCATTCATTAGTAAAGCAGTAAAGAATTCAATGCAAAATAATGTAATAGCTGTGGGTGTGTTTATAAGCAAAGGGAATGGGAGCAAAACAGTTTTATAGAGAGCAAAAAAAAAAAAAAAAAATAAAACAAAAAACGCGTTAAAATTTATGTGAGAATTATGTAAAGTTTGGCAATTTGACGGGTTAGAGTTGTGGCAATGATTGCCCATAAGTTTTGGTCTTATGGTGTATGAGGAAAAAAAATCTAAAGGTATTATTGGCTTTCAATTATTGGATGACAATGCCACAAGAAATATTACATTTTCGAATATGTTTTTTTCTACATTTTTTATATCGTACAAAAGACTCTTTTTTAAATTAAATTTTCCTTCTTTTCCTTTTATTTTTCTTCCCCGGTAACTGACTATTTCGAATTTAATTGTGTTTTACCTTACATTCCACTACAACTTAACTTTGCTTTCAACGAATTAATTTTGTTTTATTTTTATTTTCGTTTTTTTTTTTTTTTTTTT
>KK351080.1:641101-675429 GCA_000671755.1 Glossina brevipalpis | reverse complement strand
TTAATATAAAAAAAAAAAAGAAACCAAAAAATCAAATCATTTATATACTGAAGCCGGGTTCATTTTTAAGACAAGAAATAGAAAACGAAATTTTTTGTTTTTTGTTTTTTAGTAAGTAATTAGTATTAAGGCATCGCATGTGTGAAACTTCTTGAATGTCTGTTCAATTTGTTTTTTTGCACATGTCTTTTGCCACTTAATTTATCCCGACAGATTCACTTTAATTATTTAAAGGTTTAGTTGGTATTTAAAAAAAAAAAACCCATTAAGTTGTATTTTGAAAACATAACTTGTGTGTTTCTTGTTCATTTAAAGGCCTTATTTTCCTAAGCCAAGTGTTGCAAAAATGCCAATTGTAATAAAAATTGTTTTCTTTCAAAGTGAAGGAAATCTTAAAACTTTATTACTTTCTGGTTGGAAAGAGCGGGAGTAGCCGTAACAGGCTACTTTCTATGTTATTGAAAATGTCATTTTATATTGCTTTGCCTATGTATGAGTAAATCTCAAAGCCATTGAAGTGTAACAAATCTATCTCGATGCAAATTCACAGCAAAATATGTCACAACGATTTTATAACAAAAAAAAAAAAAAAAAACAAAAAAAATATATAAAAAAGGATAAAAAAAAGGATTCATCCCTTGCATAGTTTTTTTTAAAAAAAAGATCTGTAATATCCTGTATATCCAAATGCCCTAAAACAAAAAAGTTTTTTAGTTAAATGCTTTATTGCAATACGGCTCCTAACATCATCCAATTAAGGTCATAATAATATTCTTCAATAAAACACTAAAGTGCAACATGTACAGGGTATCGTTAGTTTATTATTAGCAAAGAAACAAAATCCATACCTATATATAACAAGACAGCAATTGTAATTTAATTATTTTATCACAAGTATAACTAAAAACATATTAATATTTAAGCACTTGTTCATGCAATCTATGATAAGTATTTTAAGTTAAGCTCTTTTGCTTTTATAATATTGGTAGTATACCTCTTCTCTTTCTCTTTCTCTCTTCCTCTCTCCCTCTCTCTCACTTAAAGCATTTACTTATTGCTTATTCTTAATCAAGCAAGCATGTACGAACGTATATGTCTAGCATGGTAGCGCCATCAACGGGAGTGAATTTCAATGGATTGCCCACTCGATACTATGAAGAGCAAGTTTGAGGTACCATTTCATGCAATTTCACTATTATATCAGAAATGAGTAATCATAGTAGAAATAACAGTAAAATTAAAAGTGAGCGCTTGGGGAATTTCAAAGTATCGAGTGAGCAATCCGTTATCACTTATTCTCTTTGGTGCTGCAAAACATGTTGGCTTTGTAAAGCTCTCTCATTATCTTTTCTCCTACTCTCTTCCTCGCCATTCCTCATTCACCCGCGCTCTCTTGAACTTTCTTTCTCTCTGTCTCTCTCTCTCTCTCTCTCTCTCTCTCTGCCTCTCTCATTTTCATACAATTTCGATAGAGCTAAAAAATACCGTTATTTCGAAATATTTTCACGAATCCTCTTTCTCATTCTCTCTCTCTCTCTCTCTCTCTCTCTCTCTGTCTCTCTCTCTCTTTACTATTTATATATATATGGAATACAACCCTTATTTATATTAGGAATTTTTTGTACCTTTTTTTTCGTTAGATAGTTTTGTTTGTTTAAGTCGGTAAATTATTAAACTTGAATGATTTTTTGAATGGAAATGGGGTTGTTTTTAAAACACGTTCCCGCATAAAATATCCGCAGTTTTGCCAGAGATGTCAACGTGAAAACATTTCTCTAAAACGAGATGTTCAGGAATTAAACGTGAATAATAATAAAAAAAAAAAATAATTAGAAACAGAAATGCATTAATAAAAAGTTAACAAAACTTTCCAAAAACAAATAATAAACTCTTAAGACGAAATAATAAAATAAATAATTCTTTCTTCAATTTTAACAATTAAGTGCTAAAAATGTCTTGAGAAGAGAGGAAATTTAGCTGTAACCCAATTTAAAACATATCAAAAGTGAAAATTTAAGAAGAAGAAAATATACTTAAAGGAAAATCCATCCATTGTTAAAATTTTATAGAAAAACAAAAAAAAAAAATTAATAAATTTTTATGCACTCGATTTAAAAAAGATGCTTTAAAGCCATTACAATAAGGTGAGTTTCTTTCAAAGTTTAAAATTTCAAAATTTTAAAATACAAATTTAAAAGAATCCTCTATGACATGACATGAAACGCATTTCATTTACTAATGAAATCTGTTTACATATTTATCATTAAATTGAAGTTTTACTTCTAATGCATTAAATTTTCTTATTTTTCACGATAAGTTTTCTAAATATAATTTCTTGTGATGAAATTGATTTTCCAGTTTTTTTTTTTTCTTATTACAAAAAGTTGCATGAAACTCATACTCTTTTAGTCATTAAAAATATTATTACATACATATACGTGCACATATACAATAGCATCAGGGCTAATGCATTTTTTTTATTCTACACATTCTCTTTGCTTGTGGTGTCGCTCTCTCATAATTCTATATTTTACAATTTGTTTACTTTTTGAGGTTAATACTCCTTCGTGCCATACTGTCTAGCAGGATAGCAAGTGAATCAGAAAGCATCCCTATAATCAAGAATTACTTAATAAAAATAATAATAACAACAATTATTAACAGGGAAACAACAAAAACTTCTATTTCATAATAAACTCGCTCTCTCGCATGTTCAACTCCAACAAAAAAATTCTGATTTTTATTTTTTCTATTATATTTTTTGCTCTCTAAAAAAAACATTAAAAAAAATAATTTGAGAAATACCGGTAATTTTTAACGAATCCGTTCCCTTCCTTTCTTTTACTTCACTTCCCTTCTTCCCCGTATGTGTTCCGTTTTTATTGGCTGTGTTCGCTTTTTTTTTTTGCAAAAAAATAAAAAAAAAAACAAAAATACAAACTCTCTCGCTCTCTCGCTCTCTCCTCGCATCTTCAGTCTTTTCTTACTTTCAGTATAGCTCTGCTTTCGTCATGACCTTCATGACTCATCGTTGCCTTTGGGGCTATAATTTCTTTATATAGCCTATCGTCGTTCTTTCGGGGTTTCCCAGTGAATTTTGTTTTTACTTCATTTCTTGATGTTGCTTTCTATTGATACTTCACCGTTACTGCTTTTATATTGTTGTTATATATTCCAAAGGTGATACAACAAATTTCGCTATATTTTGTTTTCGTATACAGGTATCGTTGCCGTAAGTTCATAACCTGATACTTCTTGTTTATGCACTTAAAAATAATTGTTATTATTTTCTCTTATGAATAAAACTAAAGGGTAAGGGTCAAGACAGCACCTCCACATTTCCCCCTTTTATTGCGTGCTTAATAATTGTAAAATGTTTTGTGCTATTAAATAATAAAAAGATTAAATTTAAAAAAATTTGATAATTTTTGTTTCTATATTTTTTATTTAATTTTTCAAATTAACTACCGATCCTAAGGGTCAGTCAACTCAATTATTATAATTATTATGTATTCATATGTAAGAGGCATATACGTACACATATATGAAAATTAAGTGTAGATTCAAAATGTACATAATCTGATAATTTTCACTGTTCGCTATTTATTGTTGCTATTTAAAGAAAGTTTTTTACCTTCAATTTATCACATGGTGGTTTTCATCTTATGGCAGTGTCTAATGCGGCATAACGTCGAGTTAAGTATTAACTCAAACAAAGGGAAAAGTCTTGTCGAAAAAACGTGTATATATTTAAACGCGGTAGTGGTAATGCTGTGATCTAGAACACCTGACAGTTAGATAATAGTGCACAAGGAATAGAAGAGATCGTTAAATACTGCTTTTGTAGCAAGATATCAAAAGGCCTACAGTGCAAAAAAGAATTTAGCTGAGTTGTTTTTTTTTTTGTGTGCTTCTTTTATCCTACCTTTATGTACATATATTGAAAAAGCATCGTCAGCTCTCAAATAAACCTATTTATCTAATGCCCTGAAGGGGGATACGACTATAATATGATGTCGTTTTTAAAACATCATTAATCATTAGTACAAAAGTTGACGGCAGTGTGGCACACGGATGGATGGAATGGTTGACTGACTGGATGAATGAATGAATGAATGAATGAATGGATGAATGATGGACCAAAGAAAGATAGAAACACAATCATGCCCTTAAGGCAGAATGTTGCTTTTTTTTAACGTTTATGTCGTGTTGTATGTAACAATTTTTAAGCTGATTTTATCCACTAAACAGACGAGCACAGGCATAGAAGCGTAGTATTGGCGGCATACAGGCACATCAACTCTAGATGATTTTTTCATTACTCAAGAAATTTTGCAGTAGATTTATATGTAATAAGCGCGTTGACGAATATTACTTTAAATTTTCTTATTTTTCCCGTTTAAATTTTTCTTTCGTTTATAAAGAAAATTCACAAAAAAGATTTATCATATGGGATTTAAGTTTCCTTTCGACATATCTTGAATTTGTTCTTCTTGTTAACAGCAAATTATTGCTCATGAAATTTAATATTGAACGACATTTATTTGATCCTTTATTGTGTAAAGCTACTGAATTTTCGGTCAGAAGTTTTGAAGCATTTAATGAAAAGCTAGAAAAGACTTTTGTGACCCTTTTTGTTTTCCCGTAAATGTATAGATAAAATAATCCGATCACAAAGAAAAAGACCATCAGTATGAGAAATGCTTTGTATTCATCATTGCTGAAAAAATAGTCAAAAATTTAAATTTAAATTTATTTAAAAAAAAAAAAATATTTAAAATCCTTTTCTAATATATATTAGAGATATAAAAAAGAAGGAAAAAACAAAAGATAATAGAATGAAAAGTAATGAAAGCGGAAAAAGGCAAGGAAGCGTTTCAAATGTAAATGTAATTTTTTTCTCTAACGTGTAGAAGAGATAGCAACGAAATCAAATCAGATATTCTTTGCAGAGTATGTTTGGTTGCCTGGAGTGGTCCAGTACCTTCATTAGACGGTGTAGGAGAAGCGGGAAGTTGAGGCTTGGACAAGCCCGTATGATCTTTTCCCTACTCTCCGTAATATATGACTACAAGTGGTGGACTAATTGGACGTTGAGCTGCTCCTAAGTCTTGCCAGAGACTTCCCCTCCTCTGGTATGGTAGCGTTGTGGAAATTCGTCTCCACATTTTCTCTGCATTGCTATTGTTGGTACTCGGTTTTGGGCAGTATCTAGACATTTCTCTCGATCCTGTTTCCCTATATCAAACGAAAGACGTTGGGATATGCTTCGCTTTGCCCTGTGAGAATGCTATACCCATATATACGCTTCGATAACTGTAGATTCGTTTAAAGTTCTTCTATCCTACAACAAAGTCGTATCGTATGGAACCTGCAAGTCCGACGGGAGGCTCGAATATTGTGTTCTTTCATAATTTTTATTCGCACTTTTATCTGGTGCTACGGGTGTCAGGTATCTTCGAAGCAATCTTCCAGCTTCGGCCTGGAAACAAGAACGCCCCAGTGTGGTGGTTTCGTAGCAATTGTGGTTAGCCAAAATAACAGGAAAGACAAGCTTCCTTGCTCGAATGTGGAGTTGCATTGCAACTGGGCGCTTGACCTATAGAAAGACAGAGGTTTTAGACTGGCCTCGCTCTTGCCAGGGGGGGAGAAGAAAGGGATTGACGTTCTACAACGTGTCTCCGTTTGGCGCTCGAAGACTCATTATACCTGGAGCGCTGTGTGTGCGTTTTCACACTCCTTGTGCTATTAGGCACACAACGGGAACTCACATTAAACCACTAGAGACAACTATCTGCAGAGGTCTGATGTAAGTTTTGTTTTATTTGTCTCGATCAAATCGGAACTGATATCTATGATATCATAAAATTTGTGTCGAAGAGTTCGTTCAAATATATGAGAAATTCGTGAAAAACAAAACAAAATCCTATTCGACTTACCGATATCATTCTAAACTTTGACTTTACATTAAATTAGTTACTTGCAAAACATCTCAACAACATTAGAGATCGTAAATTCACTCAGTTTGTTTTTAATGGTAGGAATGTCATTAAATATACATAGAGTGTTCCTCGCTGCGATGTCTTGAAATGGCGCTGATGAGATTCTTTAACCGTAGTAAATATGCTTATGATCAAAAAATACCTGATCTAAATTTGGTACAATGAATTTTTATGTCAAATCACTATCAGGGACGCATTTTTATCAGAAAATATAAAAAATTGCTTCTTCTTGCTTTTCATGAGAACACTTATATGAGGTGATTTCTAAAAAATCAACCTGCTTGGTCTAAATGAAGTTAAGGAGTTAACTTTTATGTGAAACTACCATTATGAATCAAATTTCAACATCAAATATTCTAGATCAGATTCTTTTGTTATACTTTTGGTAAGAATCCCTATATGAAATGGTGTCCAAAAAATATATCTTCGTGATTCAAATTTGGTACAATAAATTTTTATGTCGAATTACTCTTAAAAACTTATTTTCATAATCGTATTGTAAAAATTAGACCCTTCTATCATATAAAGACTTACTTTTACGTTATATTGGATATAGTTAAAAAAAATGGTCTCATCTCATCCACATTTTTCACATTTATTTTATATATTAAAATAATAGTTTCTATCGGTGCTTGTTACATAAGGGCTCTTCTCAAACGCAACGCGTAATAGCGGAAGTGATCGTAAAAATGGTTCAAAAGGATCCATTTTCAGTAGTCTTCGTCTTTCAGTGAAAAGACGATATTATACCAAATTTCATCAAAATATTTGAAAAATTTGCGACCTGTAAATTCATCAGACAAACAGACAGACAAACTCAAACCGATTCTGAAAACGATTCCTACCGTACATATACACTATCAATAACGTTTCTTCTTGGGCGGAAGCATATGGTTGTATTAAGTTTTATCAAAGGATGTCGAAAAATGTTCGATATGCCATTTGAAAACATTATTTAAAAGGGCAGAGAAACGGACAGGCAGATAGACGAGCTTAAAATAATTTTAAATATACAGTTATAAAAAAAGTGGGTCTATCTAAAGACCATCTAAGTGTTACATACATCCAAAAAAAATTTATAATACCACAAGTACCACAAGTGGTGTGGGTTATAAAAGTGCTGTACTTGGGATTCATATTATCTGGATGAAATTGTGTAGCCAGGTAAAAGCATCTTATCTGATCAGTAATCTTTTTCTATTTTCTTAGGTTTCCGTTACTTACCGCATGTTTATACCCCAAAAAAGTGAGAAAGACTCTACATTACTTACTTGACGATTTGACTGATTTCAAGTGAAATGATTTGACGAAATCAATGAAATCATTCTAAATGTCAACTATAAAACGTAATGGTACCTTGTTAATCTTTCTCTGTTTTTCTAAATGTTTTTCTATCGCCTTAAATGGTTTGTAAAAGTTTTTATGGCGAATTGAATTCTTTATGGGCGTCAAAAATTCGAATTTTCGAGTGAAGTCAAACTCAAAACACGTTTTTCTCGAAACTGAGTTTTGTTTAAATTCCTATATTTTTGGCTATATCTCCTTAATTCTCAATCGAGCAACTTTAAATTTCAGCTTTTGATTCATAATAATACTCTCTTTTTTTTAAAAATGACATTTTTTTTTTTTTTTGCTAAAATCTTCGTAATCCTGAAATGTTGGCAATGACACGATGGGTTTATAAGGGAAATAAAAAAAAAACAAGTAAGAAAATTATGTTCGGATGTGCCGAGTCTTTTATATCCACCATCTTTATCTTAATAAAAAATAGGAAAAAAAGAACTACATTTTAATAGGTGGGCGTGGCAGATTTTTTCAATTTTTTTGGAATATTGTGGAGATTTTTATTGTGTAGTCTATGAGAACTGAGCAAAACAAGCAGAAAACAAACGTGTTTTCAGTTTATTGTATACTGTAGACGTGGACGTTGACCGATTTGACCGGTTTCTTAATACCAACCTATGTGCAAAAGCTTCCGATGTTTCCGTCATTTTTGCGACCAGGAGAATGTTTACCACAGACATTATACGGACGGACGGACAGATAGATGGACGGACGGACATACCTAAATCGATTCTAAATTTTATGCTAATCGAGAATATATATATTTAATGGGGCCTTTGAAACTTCTTCCTGGGCATTACAAACAAAATGACAGACAGACAGACAGACATACTTAAATCGATTCTAAATTTGACACTATATATTTTGAGGTCTCTGAAGCTTCCTTCTGGATGTTGCAAACAAAATGACGAAACGAGTATATTGGCCTTCGGCGATGGGTATAAAAAAAAAAGAAACAAAAATCAACGCCATTCACTTTAAAGGAATATTTTCAAAATCTTTCACGTGATTCACGTGAAATAAAAAATTTTTATTGGTTAATATTTCGTAAATTAATTCAAGAAAATCGATCCATAATTTCTTGCTTACAAGGTAGCTTTATTCAATCATTTAGCAGATATCTTTGAAAATCACCTTTAAAGACGAAATAGTTGAGTTTAACTCACTGATGGGTAAACCATTTGGATTCGTTAAAAGGCGCATGTAGCTGGCTGTCTTCCGTCTCATTAATATATTTTGGTGACATTAATTTTCTGGTAAATTTTGAAAAAAACTTTTAAATTGTAAGTGAATTCAAAGAAAAAATGGATTTTCTTGATTGACATTTTTAAAATTTTGAAATACAATTGAACAAAAGTGTGCTGGATATTAATTAAGAAACTTTGAAAAAATTGAAAAAAAAAACTTAGTTGAACTTTTAAAGTATTGATGAAGAGGTCAAGTTTTACGAACTCTGTATAAAAATTTTTTTTCGCTTTAACTGAAGTTGTTTCTTACTGTTGTTTAAAAACTCCCAACTGGCAGAAAAAGGAAATTTATTCAAATTTGTTATGAACTGACAGAAAGGTATATGTATATATTTATACACATATATGTATAGAGAGAGACAGAATGAGAGGGAAATAGAAAGAGAATGAGTGAGAGAGAGAGAGAGAGAGAGAGAGAGACTGATTCAAGATATTATAATAATTCTCATATAGTTTTAATTTAAAATTTTATTTAATTAAAACATTTCTTTAGACGGAACATTTTTTTTTTTTTTTTTTAAAAACGTTCACTTGCGGTGTGATAGGCAACGGACTGAAATATTTTCTACAAATCGCAAATAAATGTATTTTTTGATTCGACACGCTTGTAAGGCTGCCATAGCATTATGTATGCATTGAAGTATGTATGTGTGTTTGTTATGTATTTATGCATATACGTGTGTATATAGGCATGTGTGTATACGAATAAACGTGTATTTGGTTGTAATGCTGTTTAAGCCCACAAACTAGAATAACCGCAACAACTAAACGCACTTATGCTTCGTTACGCATTCAGGACACAGCTCAGCCTTGTTCGAATATGACATTTAATGCTCATACTCTTGGGTCAACTAAGCAAAGCCCAGAGCCCGGAGACCAGTACCCAAAACTCAGAGGTAGTGAGTGGTTGGTTGGTTGGTAAAGCTTGTAAAGATTGTATGCATGTATACGTCATGTTGGTAAAATTTTCATAAATAAGCAAATTTACAACAAGTGTTGATTGTGGCATTACATGACAGTTTGGTATTTATGTTGAATTTCTGGATAAAAATTCATTCGCGACATGCTTTCATTGCATGTGTCGTCTTTTACTTCATAGAGCACTAACACTAACGCACTAACACTACAACGCTAGCAGGCTTATCATTATTACAGGCATCTCTCAGTCGAAACACATGTTATACATCAACGTTTATGTGATGTTCAATGGCTGACAGGAACTGCAGAGTAACAGAAAACAGCTTATGTATAAATGTACAAATGTTAGTGGTTTAGCTATTAACAGCACATACATGCTGTTAATCATAAAATATGCAGAAGAGTGCTTGCTATTGCGGTAAATATTACCCAACCTCGTACAACGTTTATCCAGGCAACGACCAATGCATTGCAATGTACGTATATTTTAAGTGTTTCCACATGGGTGTGCGTACGTGTGCATGTGTGTTTTTTCCCTTTTTTTTTGCATATACGCAGTTGCCTTTCTACAAATTGTATTTGTTTTTGCACGAATTGTATTTTTCATTATATTTCCTGGAAAAAAAAAACCCAGTCAGACATTTGTAGTTACACGCACAAAATCGTGTATCAATATAGTCGTAGACTTAAAAATGAGAATAAGAACGAGAATCTTTGATTTATCCGTCGCATTTATGTGTTAAGATTTTACACCAGACGTGTGAAGAAAAATTTTCTTGTATTTGCAAAATACTTTTTGTATTTAGGAATATGTGTGTGAGATCTTCTTTATAATAATTTTTTACTACATGTAATGTACTGTTGTTGTTGTTATTGTTATGTTATTTCATTTCTTTTCGTATTTTTATTGTATAGACATGTTATGGAAATTGCTTCTAAGTTTGCATCTAGCCAACGGTAAGAAAATCATAACACATTTCCACAAACACATGCAATATATTTACATAAACACATTTGCAATGTATTAGAATCCACATTCAGTCATTCACGTTCATGCATACGAAACCGTTATTACAAGTTTATTGATCCCCTTGTGGGTATTTTTTAATGGCTTCTGTGCCATTAAATATACATATATATATTTACACACATACATACATACATTCATACTTACATACGTACATATAATGCTACATATATATACATTTATATATATGTATGTATGTATGTATGTATGTATATAATATTGAATTATATATATGAATGAGTGTATATAATATTGAATTAGTTGTATAAGTTATTTTTTGATTACATATACTGTGCGTTTTGCATTCATAATGTGTTTTGATTTTGTGATAAGAAGTTCGGAAAATATTTTCTTATGATTTTAATCGTTAAACAATTTTAAAGCGAAGAAAATTTCAAAACAAATCGTTTGAAAAGATTTAAAGTAACGCAAAACAATCAAGGAAGCTTTCGTAAATTTTCTTTTAATACATTAATCGATTAGTAGTAAGTAAAAAAAAAAATTCGATACTTTTTTTATACGATTTGTCAAGAACCTTAAAGTTTGCTTCAATTCCCACAATGACCTCCTCATCATTTGATCTAAATTTTTTTCTTACAAGAGTATACTTTTCAAATTTGCAAACAGATAATAGCCGTTAGAGGAGG
Source organism: Glossina brevipalpis (assembly GCA_000671755.1). Lineage (NCBI taxonomy): Eukaryota > Metazoa > Arthropoda > Insecta > Diptera > Glossinidae > Glossina > Glossina brevipalpis. The sequence goes on along the minus strand of KK351080.1, from coordinate 664,244 downwards.
AAGAGGTCTAATGAATATTGCGGTCGACTTATGTGATTTTGCCATTTAAAGCATCGATTCTCAGTGATTTGGAAAACTGCTTTCTCATCCCCAAACTTTTGTTCAATATGATGGTTACACTGCCTTTAGACTCCTTTGTGATATAAGCTTTTACGTGCAAGTTCACTTCTCGATGTATCGAAAATAATTTTCAATATTTGTGTAATATTTCCTGGTGTAATTAACTCTATTGTATGTCTATTGCGTTCAGCTTTATAGATGTCTATAGAATCATATTTTTATAATGAAGCCACCGATAAACTGTTGATTTCGAAATAGGACCTGTCGCCATGGTATTTTTCACATTAAAAAGTAAAGATTCAATCAATTAATTCCTTGTTTTGAACATAACAAAACTAGCATCACTCACGCCACTGTAGCTTGTAAACAAATGATCGAAATGACTTGAAATTTTGATAGCCGTCACTTGAGCGTTGACACTTTTTAAAAATATTACCAATTTGCGTTAAGAATGAAATCTATTTGTCAGTCCTGACAATTGTTGATCGATGTGTTACAACTATTAAAAAAACAAGCAACGAAATTGTATTCTATTGTACCGTACATGTTATACCCATCAACTTTATCTTAAAGAAAAGATCAAAGAGAAATAAATTTTAATAGATGGGCATGGGAAATTTTTTTTTATTCTCAGGGAATAGTTTGGCAATTTTTTTTATGTAGTCTATGAACAGCAAGCAGAAGACCCAGAAAATAATCGTGTTTTCATGTTATTTTTTCGAGTCACAGTGGCCATAACCAATTTGGCCATTTCCAATACCAACGTATGTGGAAGAGTTTTCAATGTTTTTGCACAAATTTCATCCAGATATCTTATTTTTTGCGACCTGCAAAATGGTTACTGCAGACAAACGGACACGTGGAAAAATTCGAACGGACTGACGGACATACTTAAATTGATTCAAAATATAATGTGGATTAAAAATACATATATACTGTGTGGGGTCTTTGAAACTTCCTTCTTGGTACTGCAAACAATTTGGCTAAATTAATATAACCCCATCCTTCAGTGGTGGGTGTAGGTATTTTTACGAGATCACTCCACAACTCAGTCACATGCTTCTTACGGTATTCCGTTGAAGCGTTTATTGGAGTTAGGATAATTTATTACGATATTACCTCTTAAAAGCAATCGAACTATTTGCTTAGTCGTCTGAGTCTTCGTCAATTCACCAGAGCGAGGGCGCTTACGTAATTCAGGGATACCATAGCCTCATTAGGGTATTCATTCATCATTCAAAGCACATCTCAAAATGTAATGCATGAAATTGAAATTATAACTGATAGGACAAAGTGGATCAAACTGAAAGCAAGCGAATGTTGGATGAGGACCCTCGTTCGTATGATATTCAAGCATATCGCAGGGCCTATTGGCAAGACTAAGAGAAATATTATATCAGATTGTGTAATTAGTGCAGATAGACACATAATGGACCTACTAAAAGATGGCATTAAAACCGAGGCACATTAAGTTTTGAAAAAAAAAATCGATAATCACAGTTGCCGATTTACGTAGTTTTCTAGAAATTTTATATATCCGAAGCGCATATGAAGCGAGATCATTGAAATCTTTTTATCTATGGTCAAAAATGTGTCGATCGGTTTTTTTCGCAAACAAAATTCCCAGAGATAAACTTTTAGAAATTTTGAGATTCATGAGCTTTGACAAATAAATTTGTGCTGATATCCGAAATATGGTACGAATTTACGGTACGAATTTATAGGTAATAGCCAGACTTGTTGTAAGGCATAAGAAAATATCTTAATAAATGAACAATTATTTTCGATGGAAAATGTAAAAAAAAAGTTCAATATATTTGTAAAAAAACGTGCTCAATAAGTATGATTAACCCTTAGAGGCTTAATATTGATGATTAGCTACAAGAGAGAGTTAATATTATTATTATCATTTCCGTGATAATTCTTAAAGAACGACTTTTTACTTATTAATAATTTATCTATAGGATGAAGTCTAATATCGTTCAATTTAGACTTGAATTGAATAAATGGATTTTTTAAAGAAAATGCGTATTTTTGTGTACTTTGTGTAATAATAACAATTTAGAAAAAGCTTTGCATCCTTTCGCGTAGTGTTGCGAAAGTTTGGCCCGAAGTAAGATGTAAATCTTGTATGACGATGCTGTTATGTCGCATTAGTTCATTTTTTATTTTACTTTGTTCCAATGATCTTAAACTATTATTAAATCTCTGACAAATGTATGATGTTTTTCTTCCTTAGAACAAAATTTCAAGTTATACAACAGAATAATTATAAAAATGAATGAAAAACAAAATACAAAATAAAAAAAATTATTAATTATTGTAAATATAATATACCTGGATGACTTATTGATTGAGCTGTTTGAAAAAATGTCTTACTTTGTACAGTCATCGATGAGTCATTTATCCGAAGTTTTTATTAGGACACGTGAGTGTTTCAAATAAATAATTACTATTTAATTATCCGATTATGGCATTGCATGACTTGAATTATCTGATAATATTTTAAAGTATGATTTTTATACCCATCACCGAAAGATAGAGTTATAATTATTTTGTCAATTTGTTTGCAACACTTGATTAGCATCAAATTTAGAATCGATTTAAACATGTCCCTCAGTCTGCCTGTCCGTTTGTAATGTCTGTGGTAAATATTCTCAGTATCTACTTTAAAATCGAGTTACGCCTGTTCGTCCATTCATGTGTTCGTCTGTGTAATGTTTGTGGTAAATATTCTTAGCATCAATTTTAAAATCGAGTTAAGCATGTCCGTCCATCCAAGTGTCCGTCTGTGTGATCTCTGTGATAAACATTACGTCTGTCTGTCCGTGTATAATGCCTTTGGTAAACATTCTCAACATCAACTTTAAAATCGAGTTACGCATGTACGTCCGTCCGTCTGTCTGTGTTTGTATTCTGTGCTGAATATTCTCTTGGCCGCAAAAATGAAAATATCTGAATGAAATTTGCCAAAAACATTGAAAATTCTTTCAGATACGTTGGTCGCAGGCCCCGCTTATATTATAATATAAGTTGGAGGCACTTCTGTTCTCTGGGTGTTTTGCTTACTATTCATAGATTATACAATAAAAGTCTTCATAAAAATAGAAAAGATCTATCACGTCCCCCTATTAAAATGTAGTTTTTTTTACCTTTTTTCAAGTCTTGTGGGTATAAAAGATTCGGCACAGACGAATATAATTTTCTTGCTTACTTTGTTTTTTTGTTTTTATCTTTTGTCATTTTAACAAAAACCATGAGATACCATTATTGGATTTCTTTCTTCTCTTTATAAAGTAAATCCCCTTTATAGCCGGGTAATGAATTTTATTTTCATCTAATCATTGCAAAGAATTATTTACACAACATTAAGATGAGGTGGAAATTACACGTATAGTTCTTGAATACCGAGAATATTATATTAATAGTGGAAATGATTTCAATTAATTGTGAAATAATAAAAGATTGAATTGAAACCATTAATTTTTCAATTTTTTCTTTTAGTACTCAAATGAGTAGAAATTCTTTAATTTGATGTTATTTCATGTCATTTATTTCACACATGCTTTCCGTTGCTACTTATATGAGAAAGTCAGATTTTATACATAAAACTCTATTTGAATAAAATTTATTACTCACCAAAAAGAAAAAAAAAAAAAAGAAGAAAAAAAAAAAGAAGAAAAATGTCAGTCAAATTAGTTCAAGGATAGAAAGCAAAAATATTAGCTAAAGAAAGCTAACTTACAAATAATTCAAGATTGAATTGAAAATTTCTTTGTAAGCATAAGTAAGTAATTTATGTGATTACTAAGACGACTGTGAGATACGACTAACAATATAAAATAAACTCAAATGATTTCAAAGAACAACACTACAATACGCGTTCGTTCTTATTACATGAAAATAAAATTAATTTTCAATCGTATAGAAAAAAAAAAAAAAAATTAGAATCGTTTACTGTCTATAATATAAGTAAGCAGGCGATACAGCAAAGACTCGCATTTTTTTCAAAGATAATAATTACTGTCTGTGTAGCTGTGTGTATACGCACTTGAGACAATGGCTTACAGGTGCAGGCTGAGTATTTTGTGCCTTATGTGTTAACTCTAAGCTCTCATTCAATTCCGAACCAGAAAAAAATTTATTTGTGAGGTTTGAAATATTGAGCGGATAATGTCAACATTAAAGTAATTGCATCATTGTTATAAATAAATACTTAATTGGCCGTACAATCGACCGACCAAGCAGTTGGTTAGCAGTTGCTAAGTGCTGCCGTAAACACAAGTTTGATTATTGTTCATAGGTATTTTGAGTAAATTTGTAAGGATGAGATATTAAATAACATTCTCACTAGAACTCTTGAATCAGTCAATTTTAACTATTAGTTGTTTAACAAGCTCCACTAAATGGATTAGTTATGTTCATTTACTGCATATGAGAGTATTCGTTTAGTTCATTTAGTTAATAGCATCCATATAAAATTATCTGCGTGCTATTACTTCGGGTGTATGCTTACTATGTGCTCTCTATGCCATGCTTCGTGTTTTAGTGCTTTTCGCTATGTATTAGTACTAATTGCATACACACAATGCATTGAAAAAGTGCTTGAAAACTTGACAAATTTCAATGTATTCATTCATTGTATTAATTTCTTCTTTTTTTTTTTAGCGAACTTAATCAATCAATTGGAGTAAGAGCTCATCAAGAAGAAGAATTAAATTAATTCATTTATTTCTGTTTGTTTCACGAAGGCAGCCTAAGAATTGTTAGTTTTGTTGTTTCTGTGTCGTATCGAATTCTACCTAATTGAGTTTCGAAATAAATAAAAATCCATCATTTAATGAAGTAAAATAAAAGAAAGATGGACTTTGTTGTGAAGTTAGGATGTATTAAAAACTACTTTCTTAAAGTAGAAAGTATTGTATTCTATAATTAAAGAAAAGTTTAGAAATATTGTATAAAAAATATGTTTGAAAACTATTCGAATAAAATCTATTTCGTCATTAATTCCTTTTGGAGAATTCTCGGTTCATATTCGGGATTTCATTCTTGATAAAATTGATCAATGGAGTCATTGACTCGTAAGTTCTTTTGAGTGAAATCTAGATAAATAATCCCCTTCAATTCTATGGAAGTTATCAGTTGCTAAAGTTTAGTCAATATAGAAAAAATTACGAATTATTTAACTTACTTAGGGTTCTTACTAAAAATTTAAATAAGATTCATAACCTAAGTAATGTATTATATCAAAATCAATACTTATCATAAAATCAATTCTTCTAAAAAGCTCGTTCATTGCCAATGTCATATCTGGATGGCAACAATCGATAAGTTCGTTAGCGTCATCACTAGAAAGTATAAGTCTCAAAACTTGATATAAAGAGCCAGATTGATGCTCAAGGAGTTTTTAATTATATATTATATAAATATATATTTGTTATAAATACAGATTTAATTATTCTAAGTTCAGTCTTGCGAAGTTATAATGTTGAAGTATAATTGTTGATGTTGTAATTATTAACTAATAGTTATGTTCAATTGAAACTAGTGCAGTTGAATTGAAAAATGTATAAATAAATAAAAATAAACATTATTTAGGATTAAATCTCTGAACATTTTTTTGATTTTGAACTGTCTACATGTAATTAAGACTAGTTCTATAAATTGGGTGAAATGCATGAAGAAGATCATGAGTTTTTAAACAAAATTGTCTTGAGAATAGGTACGTATGGTATATAACCAAAACTATCTTTAAATCCGGGACCCCAAAAATCTAATAGAAATAGTTGAACAATTTCTCAACGGTACCTGAGGCAACTTGCTACTTACTAATTTATTAGGCTGATATCATCGTTTAACTGGATTACACTTTTTCGAAAATGTTACTGTTCCGATCGTTACTGCCGGCGACTGTCTTTTTTCGGTCTAAAATTAATGCTATGGATTTGGGCGATATTTATTTTCAATAATAGGACCGTTCCCCAACAGCTCGTACAACAATGGTTCCATTGCGTTAAAATTTTTTAAATGACATTACTTTTCGAGATTTTCGATCGTATACGGTATTTTAAAATCAAAACGTGTCAATTTTCACTTTGTACGCACACACACTTATTTCTAATTAATATTAATTAATTATGTTGGTAACACTTATGGTTTAGGGGAGGTGGACAAAATAATGTGAACACCTAATATATACAAAATATTTATTCACTACTAAGGTGTCGAATCACAGTGCAGCTATAATTTTTTGTCAAAATAGTATATACCAGGTGTGTTCAAAAGAAAAACAGAAATATTTGTTGTACCACTTATGTCAGCGTTTTTTCCAACCGTTGTAGCACTTCTGATATGAACTTTTTTCTATAGCCTTGAGCTTTTTCTGTGACGCAGTCTTTATCTCCTTAATCGTGACGAAACTCTGTTCATTCAGGGATCTTGCTAATTTTGGTAGTAGAAAAATATCGCAGTAGGTCAAATTTGGTGAATACGGCGGCTAAGGATGATTACGGTGTTGTTTTTAGTCAAAAAATTGTTCAAATGTCAAATGAGCTCTTCGGCATTAGACTTTAACAAATGTTTAAATCAATTTAAAGAATCATAGAAAGAAATGTCTATAAACAATTTTTGAAAGATTCTTCTTAAAAATTTCACATGTCCTATGGAATTCAAATCAACTCTAATACATCATGTATCGAAAGAGAATCTAACGATTATAAGGTTACAACTATCACAAAAAGTGATTTTTATTTTTTCTTTTTTTTTTATTACTATAAGATAAATTTTTTATACTTATTACCGGGAGATTAAAGGTATATTGATTCCGTTAAACCGTTTGCAAAACCCAGACGGAAGCTTCAGATTTCCTATAGATAAATTTAAAAAATACTAAATACTGAGTTGAGTTAGGCATGTCTAACCGTCCGTCAGGCTTAACTATGTAGACGAGTGAAAAAATTACGATATCGGCTTCAAATTTGGCGAAAATATTTGATGTTCTTGCAGACAAGTTAATATCGAAAATCTTTCAAATCGAACAAAGGGGCATGTCTATACTGTAACATAAATTGGGAACACAAAAGTAAAAAAAAATATATATATATTTATATGCATATAATAAAAAATTGCAATCGATACAATGAATGAATGAATGATTGCGCGTACATTTTATATAGAAAATGGAAAAAAATCGTTCATTCCAAGTCAATATTACAAAGTAGAGAAATTTTCTTTTTTTTTTTTGTTTCAGTTAGAAATGAATATAATTTTTTCATTTATATTACGGGTAATTAGATTGTGATTACTATGTTTTATTATTTAATATTTACATTTTACTCTTATTTTATTTTCGATAAAAATGAATAAAAAAAAAAAAAAACACATTTTTGCGGTGTTGTTGACTTACATGGTTTTATTGGGTAATTGTTTATCGTGTGAAGGAGTATAAATTTTATTTCTAAAACATGATATTTTACAGATAAAAATTACTGCAACATATCTCCTTTCACTTTTTGTTAACAACGTTTTGCTAAAATTTACATCCAATTTGTTGTCGATGTTGGTCATTGTTGGTTTTTTGAATCCATGAAAATCCTGGTAAATAATGAAATATTTTTTTTTTTTTTTTTTTAATATGGTTTTCATCACTTCTTGTCGTTGTAACGTTATTGTGAAATTAAACTGAGTAGGCAGAGAGGGACGATGCATAAAAAACAAACATATTTGGATAGTTTTTCTGTGTATTGTTTTCCTTGTTACCAGTTTAATGAAGACATTCGTTAAAGTTACGGAAAAATTTATATTAAAAATTTTCACTTATATAAAATGAACACACAAATGCATCTATAATAGTAAGTTCTTGAGATATTAAATGCTTGAAGTTGAAGTGAAAGGAGAGAAGAAGTAAGTTTATGCGATAAAAAACAAAAGTCAAAATTGACTTTTTATTGTTTGAGAGAGTAAATGTGTTTGTTTTTATTTTTAACGTTTAAAAGTGTTTTGTTTTTATATTTCAATTTGACTGTGCGTGTGTGTGTGTGAGTGCTGCTATAAAAGTATAATAGAAATCCGTATGAACAGCCAAGTTCATGAATGCAAGCGTATGTACTTTAAAAATGTTTAATGTATTAAAAGCAATCTCTCACACATATTCGTCTTTGACCATAAGAAATATATGTAAATGTAGTAGTAAGAGAAAATATACTTTCTGTCTTTTATACGTCGTTGTACATTTTTATCACAATTGCATGGAGAAAGGTGTGCAGGCTGAGAAGGCCTCTCTCTCTCTCTCTATCTCTCTCTCTCTCTCTCTCTCTCTCTTTGATATACGAAAACTCTGCTTAAACCGAATACGTGTATATTCTCGTCAAAAGGGTGCATATTTAATGATGTTGAACAACGACAACAAAAAAAAAAAAGAAGTAGAAAAGAAAAAAAGAGAAGAAAAAAAATATAAATAAAAAAGAGAAAAACTTTAATAAATAAAGAAAAAAAATATTAGCGATGGGTGAAAATAAAAGACAAAAGACAGAAGAAAAAGCCTTAAAAAGAAGAAAAAAGACGACTCAAAATGAAACTAACGGTAAATACCAGCAATATAACAAATTGGCTTACGATTGTCGCACACAACGCACATGCACATGAGCTAGTGTTGAGGAAACCCGTGTCAATATTTTGGGAGCAATGACAAAGGGATTTTCGGAAATTCTGCGTTTTCTTTCTTTTTTTTTTTTTGTCATTTTCCTATAGAAAGGATTAATTTGTTGCGGCTTTTTTTTTCTTCCACCTTATAGCTACCGTTATGCCATTAAAATTGCTCGAGCGATTAAAATAGTAATAAATAACACCAGAGTTTTAAAGCAACACATCAAAGGCCTTTTATATAAAATATAAAAATTTAAAAAGATTTTTACGAGATCAGTTAATCGATTCATAAATAATTCATAAATAAAATGTTGTAAATACGATTAACGTTTGTATGATACGCATCGCAACATTTACTGATGAAAGTTCGTCGACTGAAAATTTCGCTTTTCTTGAGATGCGATTATTTTCAAAAACGGTCTATGAAACTTTATACAGAATATATTCAGATTAAAAACGAAGCAGAATAACTTCAATTTCAGTTGTAAGGATACCAACGAAAGTCAGATATTTACGTATCTAAATCAACTCAGAGCTTAATGTTACTCTAGAACCTAAGTGTTACTGGATCATCTTGTTTGATTTTTCGTTGATTATCAAAATAATAAAAATAATGAAAAAGGGCACGATAGTAGTTTGCAAAGCTAAGTAATCAATAAACTGTTTTTGTATCTTTTATACTTTTTTAAATTCACTATTGAATAGAAGGGATATACTAAATATTGGATGATAAGTTATTTCCACGGGGTTTTTTGGTACATTTTTGAAATTTTGTTTTGTAGCCATCTTTTTTCAAATGATTCCAAACTTTCATATGGTTGATGATGCTTAGTGCTTCCGCGAATGTCCTGACAGCTTGCATGCCGTTTTTGCTTCACTAAGTGTAAAATTTCGTCGACTTTTTGAGAGCAAAGTGTATCTTTGACATCAAAATGTCCGGAACGGAATCTCGTGTATTACTCCTGGATTCGCCGTTCACTCGCAGCACTCTCAACGTATACTTCACCATTTTTTTTTTCACTTTTTTTTAAACCTTTTTTATAGTTAAAAAAGCTTTCCGTAGAATATTTTTTTAGATAATTTCACTGATTTTCAAATCAATATAACTTTTTAGACGAGCAAAAAACTATTTTGAAAAAAAATTTAAGTTCAAAATATCACCTTTTAAGCACATATTCGTTTGAGGCAATCAAATAAGTGCTGCCAGATATGTAGGCGTCAACGACATCTAGCGGCAAAAAACCGCGGAGACTTTTTAGATGAACCAATATATTCTCTTCCAAAAATAAACATTAGAGACTCTTCAGAGTAATTATCTATCAAAGCAATCATAGTTTAGTGTAGGGTTTTGAGATAATTTGACCCTGTTTGGCAGTTCCTTGTCTATTTATAGATATAAAAATTCCATTAACAAACAGAATCTTGGCATTTATTTTTTCACTGCTTAACTGCAGGACACGTTGCATTTACAATTGTTATTTCTAATTTGTATTTTACTCTTAATGAAGATATCCTAAGGCCAATTAAGAGATCAATATAGAAACAATTCCGGTCTGTTTGGTTTGGTAGTAGACGAATAAATGTGACTCGTTTGCAATCAAGTCTAGAAAAAAAAAAGAAAAAAAAATCTTTAAATTAAGTCCTATAAGAGATATTTTTCTAAATATCCAGTATAAATACTTTTAGGACTCGCTAAGAACCCTTTGCAAAAATTGATGAAACGACACGTACTCGTACGATACGTATGGAATTCTAATCTGTGTATCTTAAGTTGTTGAGTATTAAATATTCGACTTGTGCTCATTAAAATTTTCGTTTTTAAGTTGCTTTTATTCCTTTTATGTTTTAAATATTCCACAAGCATTTTGCAAGCATTTATGCTTGACTGCACTTTACATTCTTTACTTTGGTACTTTGTTTTCTTTTATTGATTGCTTAATAGTAAGTTTGATAAACCGAGGGATTAGGAGGACACGTTGCGTGTAACTTGCAATTACTACACATATATTATGCATATTTACCACAAAAAGAAAAAAAAAATTTGATTTTTCTTGAGACACAACGAGAAACAAAATTGTGCAACATTTTTTCAAAGCCCACCACTAACTTGTTCATAATATTTAATTGCAAAATAAATCAAAGGACTTTTCTTTCTCTTTACATTGTATTTTGTATTGCGTGTAACACGTAGATCTGGTATGTATCGCCCACTCCGCTCCACAGTTTTGTAATAAATCTAGAGAAGAATTTGCAGCTTTATTTCCATGAAAATTTAAATCAATTTTTCTTAGGCTCTATCCCCTCTCTCGAAGAGACTTTTCTAAAATTATAGCGAATTTTTTGAAATGAATTGTTACCTTTCAACCGCTTCATAGGATGCCTTGATTAAGTTACAATAACTAAAGTTAGATGGCTTTCAAGACAAGTATTAGAGAAAATACTATGAACTTTATAGTTAATTTTCCAAAGGTTAAGTTTCATTTTCGAGGCAGAATGTTTGTCAGTGTATTTGAATTTAATTCTTTTAATCATCTTCTAAATGAATTTTGAATTATAAAAACCACCATCATCTTATGTTATGAAAATATTGTTTTATAATGTCGTTAGATATATTAGTAACGATTCTGTCCCATAATGATCGGCCTAATTACATCCGATGCTATTGATAGCTCTTCTCAAAAATTACTTTATTGAGTTGAGTAATCCATAATAATGCATTGGTTCGACGTATAATATTAAAATATTCGATTTTATTCTTTTATTGTTAATAGTTCGCTTGGAAGGCATTATTTTTTTCGTTATCTCTCATAAGTTACCAGAACTATCGCTTCTTATGAATTTTCTACGTATTTAAGGCCCGATAATATATGTATTTTTTACATTTTACTTTATATCATTAGAAATCGATGTAAGTTTGCGGGAAAAGATTTTGACTGCTTCTGACAAGACTACTTAAAGACGTTATACTTGAATTTGACGAAAGTCTATGGACATTAGAAAAAAGTTGAACGAAACAAATGAACTCAACATTTAGGAGAACGAAAGCAATTGCTCTACTCTGCTTTACCATGTAATATAAACTAAAACTATTTACAAAAAAAAAAAAAAAAAAAAAAAAGGGGAAAAAACAAAATAAAATTAAAAAAAAAAGGAAAAGAAAACAACCGTAAAACTTCAAAAGCTGCAACGAAGACTATAAAGACCACTTAAACCAAAAGTCCAATGCGAAGAGAAAAGCCATTAAAGTGTACCGAAATATAGGAAAAACAGCAAAACCGCAAATAATTAAATGTTCGTTGCAGGTATCGCAAACGTTTTGCATTTGCCGGTATTGTGCTTTGATAAGGCAAGATATTCTTTTTTTTTTTCTTTTTTTTTTGTAACCATAACATGATCAGTGAACGACACATAAGTACTAGGAAAGGTACAAAGAAATTGTGGTAAGAGACTGTCACGGTTGTTCATCATCTTCAACGCGTTCTCTGCCTTTTTTTTTTGAGCAAATTGTTCTAATGAAAAACACTTATTCTGGACAGTGCTCTGGATTGTCATACTATAGGATTTTTTCAATATTTTGACAAATTTCTGAAATTCCATTTTTGTAGCGATATTTGATATAATTTCCTTACGAAAGTTTTTCATGTTAAAAAAAGTCCAAAAAAAGTATTTCATTAACGGCTGAAAATGCAAATGTAAACGAGAGAGGATATTGCTAAACTTAGAGAAAAAAAAGTACGAAAATTATATTAGGAACTGTCGAATCTTGTATACCCATCAATTTTATCCTCGAATAAAAGAAAGGTAAAAAAAACTACATTTTAATAGGGGGCGCGGCAGATTTTATTTCTTTTTACGAAATAATCTGGAAATTTTCATCGTATAGTCTACGAGTAGTAAGCGAAATACCCAACAAACAAAGGTGTTTGGAGCTTATTTTATACTGTAGGTCTATGGCCTATGTGACCGATTTGGTCTATTTTCAATACCAGAGTATGTGAAAGAACTTTCAATGTTTTTGCTAAATTTCATCTAGATATCTTCATTTCTTGCGATCGGGAAAATGGTTATGGCAGACATTGCACAAATAAGCAGACAAACGGACAGACGGATACTTATGATAATACATTATATACCATTTACGGGGTTTCTTAAGTTATTTTCTTAATTTTACAAACATTTTTATAAAAAAAAATTCAACACAATTATTTTATTATATCGAGTGGGTTTGATCGATCCTTTCCATGTGCGTACAGATGCTAGAGGATAGTTGTCACAAGAGATATGGGAATATTTATAGAACTGTTTTTATAGAAAATTGCGGTTTATGAGTGATAAGCAAAAATCTCAACTTCTTCTTCTTAAAAGCAAGGGTGATTTCAGTTTACATCGTACTGCAGACGTGTTCTTTGACCAATTTGGCTCATTCTCAATACCGACCTGCGTACAAGAACTTCCAATTTGAAGCTAATATTTGCATTTTTGCGGTCAGAAGAATGTTTAGCACGGACGTTACACAAACGAACAGACGGACAGACGAACATTCTTAAATCGATTCCAAAGCTAAGAGGAAGGAATGGAAGGAATGCTAAGAGGAAGGAGATGCTTAAATCGATTTTAATTTCGATGCTGAAATTTTTAACAAGGATTTTATATAGGAACAGTCGGACGGATGGATAGATTTAAATCGATTCTAATATTGATGCTGAAATTGTTTACTACGGACATTGCATACAGATAGAAGGACGAACGGATTATGAATATATCTACTTAGTGGGGTCTTTCGAGCTTTCTTCTGGGTGTCGGAAACAACTTGACCAAATAGATCCTTCAATCGTGGGTATAAAAATTATTTGTTTAAGTGAGACAACGCGATTGAAATCAAGTTTTGAATGAATTGAAAAGTCTTTTCTTTTTTTTTATATATATTATAGCATTAATTTACAATCTTTCCAAAGAGACAATAAATAAATGTCATGAAAAGTTGAGGAAAATAATAGAGGATGGAATTTTAAGCGAATACATGAAAAATGAATATTTGAACACAATATTATCTACAAACATATCGTACACTGAATGTGTGTGTGTGTGTGTGTGTACGTGTATGAATTCGTTAATCATAAATATTTTGATGTTTCCAAAGGTAATTTTTTTTTTCGCTTTCTTATATCTAAAGGTATTATTATACATTATGTTAAGCTTATATATACAATATATACGTGTATGTAATACCTGTCGAATACATTATGCTATACTAAGTATGGATATACTTTAAGCTTTATATCTATGTGTGCCCAGCCTACTTACGTAGGAGATGTGTTGTCATGTTTGTTAAGGTACACCAATAAAACAAGATTCTTCTAATTTCAACGAACGTTACCGTTCTTAATACTCTTCTCATCGAAATTTTACAAAATCAAGCATGTGAATGGGTAGCTGTCAAAAGATTCGTTGAAAGCTGAATATAGTGTCTTTTCGATTTTAAATATCATTTGAAATAAAAAATGTCATTTGTTCCTCTATTACGCCCATTTCTTAAGTATCTATGGCTGTCCATGTAGCTTACCATTCACAATGTGTACAAAACCAAATGATACTCGACTATAAAGTTTTTCAAAAACAATTTTAATGAAAAGATTACACTAAAAGGTCAGGCAGTAAGAGTTTGCTGCAAAGTGTATCGTTACATTACAGGGTAACAGAACATTCTATAAATTGGTTAAAGTACAGGATATGTATACGTGCGTGTAAGAGTTCGTTCACGCTGTACTGGCTATAAGAAGTAAGTGCGAATATACAGAAGGAGAAGTTGAGTAAAATGCGTGTGTATGTGTTTGTGTGTTTGTGTTTGTGTGTGTGTGTGCATGTATAGCAAATTTGTAGTCAAATATCAGTTAAGAATGAATTTTACGAGTATGTTTGCGTGTATATAATAATAACTATTAATGCGTAGATAAAGGTTTGCACAGAGATAAACATAATGAATATAAGAGATTTTTCCCTTTCATTCGTTAATAAGGAAAGTCAAAAGTGTTCTTGTAACAAGAATACGATTTGCTGTGTTTACATGAAAGTAAATTGAGACCGACAAAAGATGTTAATATGTCAAGCAAGCAATGATAACCAAAAATAATAATGTTTCCCGTTAACCAGGGATAACCAATTAATTTGCTTTAGTATAATAAATGCCTGTAAAGGTCTTTCTTGTCTGGTACTTATAAATTTCTATTGTTAGGAGATAAATGAATATTTCTTCATGTGCTTTAACTGTAACTGGATATAAATGGTGATTTTTCAATAATGAATTCATTGTTTAAAGTGAAATATGAAAAAATCTATATATACTCGTGTATGGCTAGAAAGAGGTATTTCTTAAATGAAACAACATTTATGTTTATGCTGTTAATTTGCATAACCACACACGTGTACACTGCTTGTTCATTGATAAAAAAAAAAGAAAAAAAAATACCGTAAATCATTACATCGACCAACTCTGGGACTTAAATGCTAATGATGAACACAAAGAGAGAGTGAGAGAGAGAGATAGAGAGAAAGAGAAGCAAAAGTCTGAACGGCCAGTCTACGCCAAAGAAAGAGGGGATGAAAGAAAAATTTATGGACCATAAATTACATGTGACTGCATTCAGTTAANATAATAGAGGATGGAATTTTAAGCGAATACATGAAAAATGAATATTTGAACACAATATTATCTACAAACATATCGTACACTGAATGTGTGTGTGTGTGTGTGTGTACGTGTATGAATTCGTTAATCATAAATATTTTGATGTTTCCAAAGGTAATTTTTTTTTTCGCTTTCTTATATCTAAAGGTATTATTATACATTATGTTAAGCTTATATATACAATATATACGTGTATGTAATACCTGTCGAATACATTATGCTATACTAAGTATGGATATACTTTAAGCTTTATATCTATGTGTGCCCAGCCTACTTACGTAGGAGATGTGTTGTCATGTTTGTTAAGGTACACCAATAAAACAAGATTCTTCTAATTTCAACGAACGTTACCGTTCTTAATACTCTTCTCATCGAAATTTTACAAAATCAAGCATGTGAATGGGTAGCTGTCAAAAGATTCGTTGAAAGCTGAATATAGTGTCTTTTCGATTTTAAATATCATTTGAAATAAAAAATGTCATTTGTTCCTCTATTACGCCCATTTCTTAAGTATCTATGGCTGTCCATGTAGCTTACCATTCACAATGTGTACAAAACCAAATGATACTCGACTATAAAGTTTTTCAAAAACAATTTTAATGAAAAGATTACACTAAAAGGTCAGGCAGTAAGAGTTTGCTGCAAAGTGTATCGTTACATTACAGGGTAACAGAACATTCTATAAATTGGTTAAAGTACAGGATATGTATACGTGCGTGTAAGAGTTCGTTCACGCTGTACTGGCTATAAGAAGTAAGTGCGAATATACAGAAGGAGAAGTTGAGTAAAATGCGTGTGTATGTGTTTGTGTGTTTGTGTTTGTGTGTGTGTGTGCATGTATAGCAAATTTGTAGTCAAATATCAGTTAAGAATGAATTTTACGAGTATGTTTGCGTGTATATAATAATAACTATTAATGCGTAGATAAAGGTTTGCACAGAGATAAACATAATGAATATAAGAGATTTTTCCCTTTCATTCGTTAATAAGGAAAGTCAAAAGTGTTCTTGTAACAAGAATACGATTTGCTGTGTTTACATGAAAGTAAATTGAGACCGACAAAAGATGTTAATATGTCAAGCAAGCAATGATAACCAAAAATAATAATGTTTCCCGTTAACCAGGGATAACCAATTAATTTGCTTTAGTATAATAAATGCCTGTAAAGGTCTTTCTTGTCTGGTACTTATAAATTTCTATTGTTAGGAGATAAATGAATATTTCTTCATGTGCTTTAACTGTAACTGGATATAAATGGTGATTTTTCAATAATGAATTCATTGTTTAAAGTGAAATATGAAAAAATCTATATATACTCGTGTATGGCTAGAAAGAGGTATTTCTTAAATGAAACAACATTTATGTTTATGCTGTTAATTTGCATAACCACACACGTGTACACTGCTTGTTCATTGATAAAAAAAAAAGAAAAAAAAATACCGTAAATCATTACATCGACCAACTCTGGGACTTAAATGCTAATGATGAACACAAAGAGAGAGTGAGAGAGAGAGATAGAGAGAAAGAGAAGCAAAAGTCTGAACGGCCAGTCTACGCCAAAGAAAGAGGGGATGAAAGAAAAATTTATGGACCATAAATTACATGTGACTGCATTCAGTTAAAACAAAAATTAACCATAAATTGTTCATCTCTTGGTTGCCATGTGTTCTATAGAAATATTTTTCCACAATTAAATATTAAATAATTACAAAAAAAAAAAAAGAAAAAAAAAAGGAAATTAGAACACTTTTTATATTAAATAAAAGCGTGTATAGCCTTAAATAAGATTTTTGTTTTCTCTATTTCTATCTCTCTCTCGCTTGTTTTTTATGTGTGAAGAGTCGTTTTGCTTTTCTAAAAATAGGTTAAAACATTCACTAGTTTTTTGTTACATAACTTTTCTATTATTTTTTAGAATTTATTTTATGGCATTTTTGTCTGAAAGAGAACGACTGCTATTATACAATATACACAATACTATGCCAAACACTACAGCCAAACAAATACAACAGCAACAATACTTCCTTATTGCTTTAGAAAAAAAAAAAAAAAAGAAAAACCAAGAAGAGAAGTGTTTTCTATGATGTTTCATAAAACCATTGTTTTATGAAACGTTAAAGTTGGCATCATATCAAATGAAAATAAAATCCAACAAGGATTTAAACAATAACGAAAAAAGCCGCTTAATAATTTTAAGAAATTCTGTGGTGAAAAATTGAAGTTTCTTTTAGAAATTTTTTGATAAAAAGACAACAGATTGAAAGCTCTTGTCTCTTAAGGGTTTGCCTACTTCTTCGAAACACCTCTTAATCCATTGTATCATAATCTTCATGGAGGGCCAGAAATAAAAGATTAAAATGTAAAAAAAAAAAAATTCATAGATTTTCCCCAAAAGATTTTAACAATATTTGATTATGACTTCCTTAAAATCCGAACAATAGATGTGAAGCGTATTATGCTACGCTTAGTACTTTGTAATCAAAATGAAAGTTAATGGAGCATAAAAATAGTGCAAATCTCTTCCTAAGATCTGAATTTGTTTTCAAAAAAATTGGGAGGAAACAGTTTTCGAGTTAAAAAGCTAAAGCAAGTAAAGCATTTAATATACATTTTGGGAATTTTAATAATAATATTTCATTATCATAAATCTAATAATATAATATAATATAATAAAAATAATATATAATATAATATAATATAATAATTTATAATATAATATATAATATAATATAATATAATAATTTATAATATAATATATAATATAATAATAAAAATGAAAATTAACATATATAAGCAAGTTATATTCGGGTGTGCCGAATCTTTTATACCCAACACTCTTATTTTAAGAAAGGGTGAAAAATTAAATTGTCATAGATGGGCGTGGCAACAACAGAACTTCCAATGTTTCTGTCAAATTTGAAACCGACATCTTCATTTTTGTGGCCAGGAGAATGTTTACCACAGATATTAGATAGTTAAGCAGCCAGACAGATGGACAGACGTACCGACAGATACAACTAGGAGTATTCCGAATTCCACATTGTTCAAAAATATATACACTTTACGAGCTTTCTGAAGAATTCTTCTTAACGAGCCTTCTGAAGAATTCTTCTTAACGAGCCTTCTGAAGAATTCTTCTTAACGAGCCTTCTGAAGAATTCTTCTTAACCGTTTCCACAAAAAATAATTTAATTTCAATATTCTATTATATCGTATGAGTCCTTACCGTTTTTGCACAAAGGCTACGGGATAGCTAGTGCAATATTTGTAGAAATTTTTGTAGATCTACTAAGCAAAAAACCCAATTTTTTTTGCTACCGAAAATAGAGATGCACTTAGTTTACGTAGTGCTGTTAGCGTGTCCTTTGACGGATTTGGCCAAATTTGAAGCCGATATCGTTATTTTTACGACCATGAGAATGTTTATCACGGATATTACACAGACGGACAGACGGACATGCTTCAATCGATTCTAAATTTGATGCTGATCAAGAATATATATAGTTTGTGGGGTCTCCGAAGTTTCCTTTTGGTAGTTACAAACCAGATGACAAAATGAAATATACCTTTCACCTTCGGTGATGGATATAAAAATATAATATAAATATAAAATATAATATATGATATAATATAATATAATGCAATGTAATATATAACATATAAACTAATATTAATAATATATATAAAGTGATATAATATAATATAATACATAATACGTAATATAACAATATATAATATAATATGATAATAATATGTAATATTATATTATAATTATAATTATTATTACTACTAGTATTACTATTATTATTCTTATTCTTATAAATACTTCGTCATTTGGTCAAATGTTCTGTTAAATAGAAAAGAAAAACATAAAAAAATATTAGGAATTTTTAAGTGCTGTCTGGTTTTTCAAGTTTTCTCTGCCTCTGCATTTCAGGTGGATGACACTTCATCCATCATTTTCACACATTTTAAAAATAAAGATCTAAAAATATATTTCCAGTTTTTACGGATATAGGAACGCGATTAAATCGTTTTCGAATCTTTCGTTAACTAAGCATACGCTACAATGCCTCAACAAGACCTATTTTCAGATTTTTAGAAAACGTTTGATAGAATTATTATAACTCTTCTCTGATGAGTGTAAAAATTAAAAAGTGAATTAAGAAAAGCTTCCATAAATATAGGTTAAAGAATCCTTGGGTAAGAGGTGTTATTTATAAAACTTTTCCATGCAATAGAGCTGTCTTTTTACGAGTTATGTGGCGGATGATACTGTCCTTTGGCTGAAAAGAGACCTTGTCGAAATCCATAGCATTAATTTTAGATTACAAACAAAAAAAGAAAAAAAATAAAAACGTAATGAATGTCGTAATGGTTGAAGATCAGCAGGATTTAAGAAAAAGCATGGCCCAATTACACGGCCTGTCCTAAACCGCACTAAACTGAAACTCGTTGCGGGTTGGAGAAGCTATTCGACTATTCAGCTCTTCAGCTCTTCAGCTCTAAGTGCGGCAATTTTGCTGACTTACGATATAAGCAGACAAATGAACCTGAGTCCGATCACTTTTTGTTTGCGTTATCTGAGTGTGTATCGGTCCATAAATGAAAATCTGTTAGGTTTTAGTTGTCAAAAGTCATCGCAATGAAATAACATTTAAAAATAGAGTGACGCTTAAAATAACATCCCTTTTTTAAAAAAGTGGTGTAATGAGAAAATTAATACAACTTTTGTGTGAGATGAGTGTAAAAATTCGATTAAGGACCAGAGTATTTTTTCGATGAGTTCCGATCCACTGTTGGCTGCCATAGCAAGCTTATCCGGTTATGTGTTTACTTTTACGCGATATGAAAAAAATGTACATGCTTAACAATATCCAATAGGATATTAAATAAATTGCTGATGCTGTTCTTTCTGCTATTTTCTTTTTTCACACTCGTCACCGATGTATGGATGGGGTTGTATTCATTTTGTCAAAATGTTTGCAACACACTGAAGGAAGCATCAGAGATCCTATAAAGTATACATATATATATATATATATATATATATATATATATTTCATTATCAATATATATATATATATATCATTATCAATATATATATTTCATTATCAACAAGATCTGAATCGATCTCGGCATGTTATTGTCCATCTTTCCGTCTTGCCGCTTGTTTAGGTGCGTACTGTAAACATAATCTTGATTAGAAAAATGGAGATATTGTCTTGAAATTTGTCAAAAATATTGGAAGATCTTGAATGTAGATTGATATTGAAAACGGGC
The DNA here is from genome assembly GCA_000671755.1 of Glossina brevipalpis. Lineage (NCBI taxonomy): Eukaryota > Metazoa > Arthropoda > Insecta > Diptera > Glossinidae > Glossina > Glossina brevipalpis. Next base: position 643,573 of record KK351080.1, on the reverse strand, counting down.
CAAAATTGGATAAAGAATACCTGTGTTTTCCAAAACGAAAGAAATTGTTCTTTCCTTTTTTTGCTCGTTACTTTTAAGCTGCAAGAGATATAACGGTAGGAATTTCTTCTACAGTATCTATAGAAAAATGGAGAAATCGACCACGCTCATCCAATACTATATAGGGTATCGAAATTCTATTTCCTATTAGTTTTCTTTTTTTTTTTAAGATAATATTGACTGGTGTAGAAGATTCGGTCAGAGCCGAATATAATTTGTTTATGTATTTTTTTGTTCTTGTTGGTTTTGTTTCTCTATTGAAAATATTTCCCCATAATATTTAAGGTTGAATTTCACAGTGAAACGACCGTTTTGGGGGAGTAGTCGTTAGGTTTTAGTCTCTTATGCGATTATTTAAATACACAACAACCGACGGGATCTATAAAAAGCCAACAACGAGAACAATAACAGCAATAATTTTAAATACCAGAGATAGCTCAGACAGATGAACATGACGATAAATTCTTATGTAACAAATGGAGGAGAATTTGAATTCTTTTTTTTATTTTTATTTTTATTTTTATTTTTTTTTATTTCTGGGTCTGGGAAAAGGTTGACAAAATCAATGTACCCCTTGGACGATTGTTTCACCGTGTGAGGTGTGTGTCTGCACATAAATTTTAATTAATTTTTTTTTTTTTTGTTTTTTGTTTTTTGTTTTGAGAAATCTCCAACAGTGAGTGTGACTTTAAAGTCAATTTCTCGATGAGGGTTGGAAATTTAGAGGCATGAAAAGTTACTTTAAGATTTATTCAAGGTTTTACAAAGGAATTCAGCATAGATTTCCCTAACGCACCGCAGTCATTATAAAAGGTTTGGTTTTGTATATATAAAGAAAGGGTTGTTTTTTTTTTTTGAGTGCTACAACAGAAGGGAATAATACTAGAGTAGAGATATCAAAGATATTTTAGCTGGATGTTTATGTTACAATTGCATTTAAAGCTTAATGTTATTTCTGTTGTTTTACTACCGGTGAAGCAAATAAGCAAATCTTGAGATTTGCTTTTTCGCATAATTCTTTGCTAAAATAACAAAGGAAAAGAAAAAAAAAAAGAAAAACATGAAATGAATACAAAGAAATCAAAATCATAAACTATATAAATAAAATCAATATTTATATTTATTTATTTATGTGTGTATTTTATAGAAAATATATATAAACAATAAATTTAAAAAGTATTCAGCTTATATGCATGTCGTAAGTAAATGCTCTGTATAAACGTGCGAGCGATATCGGAGGGGATTTCTTCAAGTTTTGCGAACCATAAAATAATCATAATAATAATTTGCAAAGCAGACCACTTGAAAGTTTCCAGCTCGTTAAAAAATGTTTACCTTGGCTTGATTATCATGATGGCGATGCAAAAGGGAAAAATTGTTCAACAACATCGTCATCGCTTTAGTGATCATCATTATTATCGGGTGGTATCTTATGTTTTCGCAACTGTACACACACACACACACACACACACATACACACACAAACACACACGAGTATTCCATAAATTCCAAATTAAATGCTTGCTTAAGTTAAATATTAAAACAACTTTTTATTCAAATTTTCGCATTCGCCCCACTCACTCCATATATACTGACTGTGTTTACCGTAAATATATAATCAAATGGGATTTGTAAGCGTTCTCGCAAATAACGGGTTGGTTGATTCAAACAAACACTGATGTAGAAAATGTTACAAAATTTGCTTTTTAACGAAAAGCAGTAAAAGTGTCAAGTGTCTGTGCCATGAGAACGAACATTCCGGTGATTTTTTTTTCATTTATTTATTTATTTATTTTTTTATGTTTTTTTTTATGAATAATCGCAGACGTAGGAGAACAGTATATTAAAAGGTTTACATCGCTTAATATCTTAAGGATTCATATGAATATTTTCAAAATTATTTAAAAATAATTTTTGATTCTCCTGAGTTGTTAGATTTGTTTTTTATTTTATTTTATTTATTTATTTATTTATTTATTTATTTCATATGCATGTAAATATATTTACAGCGTATGACTGAAAGTGCCTTCAGTAGCTTAGACCACATGTGCCTTTCTTGGCATTTTGTATCAACTCTACCGCAATAGGGTTTGAACCCACGTATACTGAGACTTTCCAGTGCCACTTCTTAATAACGTAGCTACGATTGCGCGGATATATTTATTTTTATATATTTTTTTAAAATTTTTTTTTCTTTAATTTTTTTGTGCTTTTTTTACTTTTTAATTTTTTAAATTTCTTTTATTTTTATTTTAAAATTTTTTTTTCTTTTATTTTTTTGTGCTTTTTTTACTTTTTAATTTTTTAAATTTCTTTTATTTTTATTTTAAAATTTTTTTTTCTTTTATTTTTTTGTGCTTTTTTTACTTTTTAATTTTTTAAATTTCTTTTATTTTTATTTTAAAATTTTTTTTTCTTTTATTTTTTTGTGCT
>KK351080.1:590710-612973 GCA_000671755.1 Glossina brevipalpis | reverse complement strand
GAGAGAGAGAGAGAGAGAGCGGAAACGGCTGCGTTCCCCACTTGCTTTGTTTTTATTTCCATCAGGGTCGCATTCTGACCCTTAGGAAGCGAAAGCATGTGGACCAAAACGAGGGCACGACTTTGGTCCTTACAATTTACATGACGATCCGTTTCGATGATGGTTTTTATTTCGCCTGGTCAACGAGAGAGAGAGAGAGAGAGAGAGCGGAAACGGCTGCGTTCCCCACTTGCTTTGTTTTTATTTCCATCAGGGTCGCATTCTGACCCTTAGGAAGCGAAAGCATGTGGACCAAAACGAGGGCACGACTTTGGTCCTTACAATTTACATGACGATCCGTTTCGATGATGGTTTTTATTTCGCCTGGTCGACCTGAACGTTGGTCATCTTTAAAAGAAAAATCTCCAAAATGGAATTTTCCAAACCAATATCGGCATTGCCTTTCTTTAAGGGTTTGATCACCATACACATTACATAACTTTTTGGCGGCTTGCACTACGTGCTTTCCCTTACGAAAATAATAAACCAAAATATGGTGGATATGTTCACGCTTGCGCTTAGTGTTGAGGTAAAAAAAAAACTTTAAGAAAATATCTACGCAATGAAGTTATAAAGTTAGTTAAAGATGACAGCTGACATATATAATAATAAGAAGATCATAACATTCACGGATATCCTAAAAATAAGAGTGAGAGACATTTATAAGTAAAATCGGCAATTACTTAATTGCCAACCCATTACATATACAATATATATATATATATATATATATATTATTCGAATCGACCCTAGAATGGAAATAGTGTACATTAAACATATATCATATACATTCCTATTATTCCTTTTTATTCAAATAAATAAAAATAAATTTTTACCTGTAAATAAGATTTTTTTTGAGTTTTTTTATTTAAATTTTTTTCGTTTTCGATTTTTCTCTTTCGAGTTTGTCTGGTTATCGTATTTGTTTATGTTAACTCTATCGTTCGAAAAGATATTATTTTTGAAATCTTTTATGAGTTCGCAAAGTTAGTAACGAACACGTGTCACAGGTATGATAGCCTTTTATTACAAAAAGAAAAGGAAGCGAACGCCATTTTTTGGTGAAAATAGGAAATTTAAAAATGAATAAAAAAATTATAAATCACCACAATATACTCTCTCAACTCTATAAGTAGTCAAGTTGTTGTTTACAGTTTATGCACACACACACACACACGCACACGCACGCAACTAAATAGACATATACATGCACCTTAACATTAGCCAAAGATAATGGGAATATTTCAACGACTGCTGCTGCTTTAGCAAAAAAGCAAGCAATAGTGGTAGAAGAACTTGAACATTGACAAGAGTAGGGGCAAAAAAAAAAAACAAAAACAAAAAATTGCTGTCTGTTTCCCTCACATCAAATACAGCCGTTTTTGTTGTTGCTGTTGTTGTTGCTGTTGTTGTTGTTGTTGTTTTATTGTTGTAACTGTGAGTGGAATACGTTATAGCACATAATGCAACATATTTATGGTATCTTATCGTTAATGGTTTATAACGATGGCATATGACTGATGTGTAGTGAATAAAAAAATAAAAAAAAAAAAGTGTAATTGTGTAGCTATTAATGTTTGAAAACTTTATACTCCCGTCCCTGTATATTTCGACATATCGTTCGTATTCTAATATGTATCGTAACATGCAAGATTTTTAAAAAGCCAGAGTAAACGTACGAGTGATGCTTTTTTCATTTTACATCTTTAGTAAAGAAATTTTATAAATTTTTATTTATTTATTTTTTTATTTATTTATTTATTTATTATTTTTTTTTTATTTCAAAAGAAACATCAGAGCAAACTGCTGCAATTAAAAGAACAACAGTCTTTTGGTTTTTTTTTCTGTTTCTTTCTGGGACATAATTAAGTTCTTTTGGCAAATTATCTACTAGAAGTAGGTGCACAGCACCGTAAATCGAATTTTTATTCCCAAGTCTTTACAGATAATTATCATTAAAAGTAGAGTTTTTTATGTGAGGCCAAAAAGTATCAAAAGAAAAAAAAGATAGAAAAAACTTAGAGGAGATAGGAAGTGTCTGCCATGATTCTAGCAAATATTACCAGTATAATAATATTATAATTTGTTTTTGCGTTTACTTAAAATTTTCTTTTAATATTTGTTTGGCTCTTTGAAATCCTAAATCATAAACCCTTAGCTGCAAGCTGTTTTACTGTTTTTTTATTTTTTTTTGCTAAGTACTTATATATGGTATGTGCCATTTTTGATGGCATGCTTAGCTGTATATATAAAAACAAAAAATAATTACTTGCGGTAATCATCGTTATTGAATTTTGTAATTAAATTTTAGAGATAATTACACATTTTTGATATTAGATAAATTGAAAATTAATATTTAAAGATTGAAAATGGAACTAACTGCTTCTATATTTTTTGCAGGTAAATTTTACTGAACACACTGAACAACAACAACAGCCGTCACCACCGCCGCCGCCACCGGCTCCCTTATCGACTCTACCCTCTAAGGCGGGAGTTGTCAATGCTCACTTAACAGTTTTGAACGTTGCAGATACACTCGGTAATTTGCCACCCCAAGCTGGTCTGCCATCACAGGTCGCACCACCACCATCAACTGTACAAAGTCAAGGGCCTTTACATCATCATTCTACATTACAACAACTGCCTGGATATCCCTCACTACGGTTACATAATCAACGCAGCCAGACACAGCAGCGTTTACCACATCCGCAGTTACCATTCGCAGGAATTGGAGGAATAACTGCAAATACGCAAGGCCAAACTTCGATTATTAAGCAAGCGTCCGTTAAAATTATTGAGGGCTATTCGGATCCTAAAGATAGTAAACGTCATAAAAAATTCTACCATAAAAAGGCCAAGAAACGACCACATAAAAACCATCAACCCCCAATATCTTCACAAAACCAATTACCAATTCAACAGCAACAGCAACAGCAACAACAACAACGTCAGCAATCCATCAGTACACCACAACAACAAAGACCACAAGAGCAGTCCGCCAGTAAAGGATCCCATAGTCAGGATAAACGCAGCAATTATAGTTCAGGTAGGCAAGTAAGAGGTTAATCCTTTAGTAAAAAGAAGAAACTAAATGGAAACAAATCAGAATCTAACTAAAATAAGAGATAAGCACAGATAAGTTTCTTTAAACTTTATTTAGTAATTCTATATAAAAAATAGCTTGAAGTAAATTTCATTGTTTGTCGATGCGTAAATCGGCTTGATTTTAAAGTCATCTGAAAAGTCATCTGCAAGCAACGTTTTTAATTAAGCTGGAATTTCATATTTTTTGTATTATTCCCTCAATTATAAAATAGGAATTCGTACATTAGCGGCGAAAGCTAATCATCTTTCTATCATTTTCTTTTTTTTTGCTTTGCAGACTCTTCGGCTCCAAAGTCATCTGATGATGATGAAGAAGATCAGCCATCAGTGAAAGTGCCTGAACTCAATTCACCCGACAGCATATCGGATGACCTAGTGCGTCCATTGCCATCCCAAACTCATCGTAGTCCTCGCAAACTTGCCGTTGCCAACGCAGAGCACAGCAAACGCAACCCTTCGCCCTATTACTATTCGGATTTACTAAAAGCTAAAGAATCAACCGTAACCGTTACTACAGAAAAGGACAGCCGTCAAAAACTGAGACAATCGACAGCCTCAGAACCGCCGCAAGCTAGCCAACCTTTGCCGGGGCCTTATCGTAAAAGTACTAGTTTAGACGTACCCGAACGTACTGAACAAAATACTAACGACGAACAAGACGACGAATTTGATGAAACCGAAGCAACTAACGCTACCGTTCTACCCAGAGCTCAGAATCCCATACCGAAACGTTACTCATTTACGGAGGACGGAGTTCATATAATACGCTGTGATTCACCATCTACTACCACTTCAGACGAATCGGATTGCAGTGAATGTTTGAAGAGACGGGAGTGGCATGCTCGTGCTTTGGCTTTGGTACGTAAAACGTGCAATGTTCAACCTTTAAATCCCGAATATGGTAACATTTGCCATGATTCTAATCCAGAAACTGTAAATTGCACTGTTTATCCTGAAGCGCTACCGTCGATGCCGCCACATAGACTGTTCGGACCAGCCGTCTGTGCCTGTGTAGCTCCCAGTCTTGGTGATGATTTAGAGGACTATTTTCGCCCACGCAGTATTTTCTATGTACATCCTCATGGCGTTCATGAGTGTGACGATTGCTCGACCCAGGATTCAAAAAACTTAAATTCATCTAACTCACGCTTATTACTTGATACGACTAATTCAACCCACGGCGATAACGCATTAGATAGCAATTCCGCCCTTGGCGCTGCTGACGAGGACGACGAAATGTCTGGTCGTACTCGGCAACTTTATGAAACAGCTTTTGATTGTAAAATTGCAAAATCTGACGATGATCTTGATGAGGTCGATCGAATTACCAATCATTCCGTGCTGTTGCAACTTAATAACGGGAACTTGCCTGCAAAAATTGACCCACGTTCCTCAAAGTCCGCTCTTGGTAAAAACCGATTAGAAGGCAAACGTTTAAAAAACTCAAAAAATCAAGCAATCCAAGAACAGGCCAGTAATTCAGGTGGCAATAATAGTGGCAGCGGTTCACCGTTGACAGTGGGTGCCTCCAATTCCGTAACCGTTCCAAGTACTCGCTTAAACGAATCCATGCCCACCAGTATATCAATTCTCTCCAATGAACTAGGTAACGTACACTTACGGGAAACACAAGCTGTAGATCAACAAAACAATCCAACCACAACGTCTTCGTCTCAGCTGCCTATGCGTGGTTATACGCCTTCACCACCCTCCACGGCACCCTTACCAATGAAGTTTCCTGGAAAGCATGAACGTTTTTTTATGAACAGCATTCGAAGTGCACCGAACCTGCCATTAGCAAATCCGGCCCATCCACGTTTACGCGACTTACGTCTTCCCATACAGTCGAATTTACGGCAACAACCAAACTCTTCGTTGGCGACAAGCAATGAAAATAGTTTGACCGATAGCGCATACGTAAATCCGCCATCTTCCACAACAGCACACAATCATAATCATCACCATCATCATCAGCCAGCATCTAGCCATCATCATTCAAATGCAGCCAAATCTATTCACGGCAGCACTAGATCCCGCAGTCGACCACGCTCGTTCGTTTTGGAATCAGGACGTGTATTAGAGTTGCGCAAAAGCCACGCCTCCCACCACCACCATGTGAGCAATGAAGGTCGAAGACCGCATAATTATTCTTCTACCGAAAGCATAGCCACATCGAGTAGCGGTGGCAGCATGGAATCGCTGCGCTCAAGCACTAGCGAAGGCAATCGCAGTACGTCCAGTTCAGAGTCAAGGCACTCGACTTCGTTGAGTTCACATAGCTCTGAATCGGGCAGCTCAAGTGTGGCTTTTCCTTTACGAGCACCCGTTGTTATACATTCCAAATTGCATATCCTCAGTCCAATATCGGATAAATCGTCTCAAGAGCCGGCTTCCGAACTATCCGAGCAAAATAAAACTCAAAATGCCTCGCCAGAAGATTTAACAATCGTTATGGCGGCCAGTGACAATCAAAATTCAAATCAGACGCAAAATAGTGCTAGTAATGCAGAGAACGTACGTCCAACAGCACAGCTTCAAATGGATGCCTTGAAGAAACGTAGACCACCGGCCAACAAGACACTGATGCAACTAACGGACGAAATACTCGGCTCGGATAGTGGCATATCATTGCATTCCCGCGAGGATGGTAAACCTTTAATAGGCTTGCAAAAGTTTACCCTGCCAAAATTGAATTTTCCATCTACCGATAAAGTCAATAATGGCGATATCACGGCCGTGAGTACCATCAGCACTAATAGTATGGGTCTGCCACAGGATCTCAGAGATTTACCATTTGATATGCCAAAATTGAGACGACGAAAAACTTTACAACAGGTATTAAAACATAAACAACATTGGACATGCTGTACGATTTCATTTTAATAGTATTATTTTTTATCGGCAAAACAGGAAGCTTGCACTTCCGGCAGCGCCACCTCAGTTGAATTGGGTGATTTACCGTTTGATATGCCCAAATTGAGAAGACGTTTGCGTGCCAACCAGGCGGAAATTAACAGTCTCTTAACTCATAGCACTGAATCGAGCGGTATATCACAAGCCTCCTCCAGCCATTCGATGCGTGATGACAATAAAACTGCTTTAAAATTGGGTGAGTAACCTATTCAAAATAAAAGGAAGTAGTAGGGCAGTAGAGAGTTCTCTATGAAATAAACGTAATCTGCAAATCACTGTAAAAAGCAACATGACATAGATTTAATCAACGACTAAAGGTATAGCAATCAATAATCACTCATCATTAAAAGAGAATTTTGTGCAAATCAAAGTAATTGTTAAACCCATCATAGAATATTGGTGTTATATTACATTGATTTTTGAGTTTCAAATACCGGGAAGGTTGGAAGAAGACTGTATACTCATTCTGGATAAATGCGACATTCTGTGTGTGTGACTCGATTCGTTTGTTATTGCAACGCACTTATTAACATATCAACCATAGGTAAAATTAGGTAACATCTAAGCTAAAGCAAAATAGATCATTCTTGATAGGCCTAGACGCATTAGGGGCGTATACAATTAACAAAATACTTAAGTTGACGGGCTTTAAAGGTTTCCTTTAAATATTGAATATAATTTTCTTGTTTCTATTCAATATTTTTTGATGGGAAATTAGCCGAAGAAGGAAATGTTAGAAAGAGAAGCGAACTATAGGACAACATGTTTTTATTATAGATTCTGCATTATTTCGCCAAAATCTTACTTTAAATTTAAATGAATCGCGGCCAAACGGTAACAAATTTGGAAGCTTGGATTTACGTGGCGTGACCGCTAATAAGGAGTTGAATTTGAATTTAAATCAAGGTTTTGCCACAGCTGTAGATTTAATTGATGTTTCAATACCTTTGGAAAGGCAGGGGTAAGTACGAGATATATACCGCTATACAAGTATAAATAATTTAAATGAATTTAATCCCTTTCTCGACAGATGGTATCATGGGGCTATAACACGAATAGAAGCTGAAACTACTTTACGTCCATTGAGTGAGGGTAGCTTTTTAGTGCGCAATTGTGAATCAACTAAACAGGATTATTCATTGTCATTAAAGTAAGTAAAGTAAAGTAAAGTAAAGTAAAGTATAGTAAAGTAAAAGATTTTCTATGAATCATAAAAGCTTATGATACTTTTTTTTTCTTGTTTTAATTTTTAATTTTCAAGAGGAGCTAAAGGTTTTATGCACATGCGGATACAACGTAACGATACTGGTCAATATATTTTAGGGCAATTTAGTCGTCCCTTCGATACGGTGCCCGATATGATACGTCATTTCTGTTTAAATCGTTTACCAGTACGTGGGGCTGAACATATGTGTCTAATTGAACCAGTTATAGCACAATTACTTTAAGATTTAAATAATTTTTGAAAACAACTAAATATAGTCAACGCAAATTAGCGATGCCTGACAATTATGATTATGATGATAACAATTAGCGACAAAGTTTTAAATTATCTAACTGTAGTAATGTGCACTGTGTTTTAAACCATCAAACATGCCGAACCCATTTAGCTCAGATCATTAGCTCAGATTATCGCCCCTCCCCTCCCCCATAATAATCTCATGCATACACACATTAACAAATATTTTAAGTGTTATTTATGGCAATCGATACCCCGTTCATGTAATTAATTACTGACGCGCGAGAACGGATAGTCTTAGTTTAACACTTAACGACAATATTTGAACCAAACAAAATAAAAGTTTATGAAGAAAATAAGTAAAGAAATAAAAATAAATTATATATACTTTTAAAATAAGTTTAAAACAAAAAAAAAAAAAAATGCAAAGAACGTATATGAAAAACAAAAAAAAAAAAAAAAGAGAAAGAAGAAAAAATCTTCTTTACTATCTAGAGACTATTCGTGACATGTATTCACTTACATACATACGTACATACACATACATCTATATATCAGCAAACATGCAATCATTCGTTTATCTGTAAGAACAAAGAGGACATGTTGGATATCTATCTATCTATCTATCTATCTATCTATCTATCTATCTATCTATCTATCTATCTATCTATCTATCCATCTACCTATCTACCCATTTAAGATGAGCGTTGTTTTATAACCGTCTCAGAAAAAAAAGAAAAGAAAAACAACCAATAAAACAAAAGACAAAAACGAATAAGCAAAAAATAGTAATAGTAAACATCATTTGAACAGTCAGTCTTTTTTTTTTGTCTTTTTTAACTTGTATTTCCCCTTAAAACTTAAACTATGAATTCTTAGCGTAAAAAAGCATTTGATCCCTTCATTATGAAAAACTAAACTTTTTAAACAAAAAACAAAACTCATGGCTAGAAATTAGTTTAAAAAAAAAACTAAAACTTTACCATATATGTAGAATATACGAAAAGAAAATAAAACCAACTGAGCTGTACGTAACGAGTTTATAACGAAGTTGTTGATTAATTTTATGTAATCATTGACTCTACAGCAACAACTACACCAATTCTCTGAAAGAGTATATAGTTTTACTAATTAATTAATTAATTAATTAATTAAATAATTATCATTAATTTTAATTTCAAGTGCAATATTATTATTTTGAAACTCACACTTCCCAAATGAAATTTTAAGTTTCTTTCTCTATTTAAATATATGTAAGTGTGCCAAACAATAAGCAAACATTTCACTTTACGTTAAGCTCCTTAAGCTCGGTTTAAGTGCAATATTACTAAAAAAAAAACTTACTTTTAATCTCTGGGTTGTCTCGGTTTTATTTAATAATTTAAACTTTTTTAAGCTAAAGTTTTTAATTTTTTTTTTTTTTTTTTTTTTTGCTTTACTCAAAAGCAGCGACTAAGATATGTTGAAAAACATTACATGTATAACCATATGCTATCCAGGCATTACACACATTTAAAGCATATATTTAGAATATGATAATGTAACTAACAAATACATGCATACATACAAATGTACGACACATAACATTTATATATACTTTATATATACAATTATAGTATATAATTATGAAGATAAATATGAAGCAAAATAAAAAAAAAAATACAAAAAAAAAAAACCACAAAAGAACAACAAAAACAATAAATTATTGTATAGTTTTTAGAGGTTCATACATAGAAATAAAATTATTTAAAAAAAAAAAAAAACAAAAAAAAAGAATGAGAAAAACTGCATTTTAACATCATTCAATTAGTCGAACACGGATATATTCTAAACAATTCTTAAACAATTAAAAGACGTTCATTATATTGCTAAACTATTTTTATTAGAATTTCCCCAAAAAAAAAAAAGAAAGAAAAACAAAAAACAAAACCTAATGTAATAAATACATCCTCTATAAAAACCACGTAAATGAATAATAATAACTTGTTTACAAGTAAATACTTTATTTTTATTGCATAAAGCAGCACAATGATATTTACGCTAATATTGGATTAACTACTAGACGATATAAATGTTTTTGAAGTAGTACACCGAGGAAGAAATTTATTGTGTTTCACATCAACCGATGAATTCAGAATCTCGTAACTTTGATAATACTAATCCCATTAAGCCATACTCTGTATACTATAGAGCTATCCAAAGATAATTAGAACCAAGCAAGAAAATTATATTTAGATGGATCGAATTTTTAATACCCTCCACTTTTATCTTCCAAAGAAGAGAAAAATGTCAAATTAGAAATATTCCTGATTGGGAATACTGGGAGAAATTCCAATGAGGAATGTTTCCAGTCGGGAAACCCAAATTGGGAACATTTCAAACGGGGGGACCCAAATCGGGAATATTTCCAATTGGGAGACTTTAGATGAAAATATTTCCAGTTGAGGCTTTCAAATTGGGGTTGTTTCCACTTGTGATACTCCCCGATTGGGAATATTTCCAGTTGGCTTGCTCTCTAATTGGGACATTTTTCGATTTCCAATATGGAAAATTGCCAATTTGGAGAATTTCCAAACGGAAGAATTCTCAATTGGTAATATTTCCAATACGGAAAATTTCCATTTTCCAGACGGATATGTCTAGATGGATTCCAAATCCCATACTGAGCAACAATGTAACATTTTATGTGGTTCCAGAAGCATCGTTTTTAATGTTACAAACATTTTCAACAAAAAATTAAATTTCAATATTCTATTCTATCAAGTGGACGTGTTCGATTCTTTACACAGAGACTACGGGACAGCTAACTGAATATTTGTGGAAATCTTTATTATTCTGTTAGCCATGTTTTATGAGTAATGAGTAGGAAATCGATTTTTTTTTTACTTCTGAAAGAGCAGAGGTGTTCTCATTCTACATAGTACTGTGAGTGTGCCCTATGGTCGTTTTGCCCCTTTTTCAATACCAACCTGCGTGCAAGAACTTACAATAACTCTGCTAAATTTGAAGACGATATCTTCATTTTTGGGGCTAAGAGAATTTTTACCACAGACATTAGACAGACAGACAGACGGACAGAGGGACATGCTTAAATTGATTGTAAATTTGTTGCTAATCAGGAATATACATAGTTTGTGGAGTCTTCGAAGTATCCTTCTGAGTGTTACAAGCGAAATAAAGAAATGAAAAATACCCCTCTCACCTTCGGAGGTGGGTATAAACATAAAGAATTTTTTTAGTTCAATCAAAAGTAAATGGATTTTAAAAACATAATCCTGAAAAAATTCATTTTAAGACAAAAAAATTTCAAAGACTGAATTTTCATTTTCAAATCGGTACTAAAATGAGCCCAATTCGATATATTTTTTTCAAGAGATTATGATTGGGAGCAATGGACTCACTAGTCACATACAATAATAAGAGAAGTAAGAATAATTTTGGCACAAACGATGGAAAAAGTTCCCATTGCACACACACACACGTAAGTAAAGTATGCGTTTGTGTTTGATAGGATTGGAAGGGAATAAATAGTACATCATGAGTAGCTCTAACTTGGTTAGATAATTGATTCCATGCTTTACTCTCAACTAATGCGTTTAAGTGAGCAATTAAGGCAAAGCGTACAGATTTCATTAAAGGGAATATTGTTGTCTTCCACTACGATAATGCCAAACATCTTTTAAACAAATTAAGACAATTTCGATAGGAAGATATAATGTATTCACAAAAAGTTTTATGGCGTTTTTGATTTGACTTCGTATTACCCAATTGAGAGCACAGCCGTTTTCCAGGCGACTATCATCAAGTGACGAATTTCATCAATATTTTACTCAAGGAACTCGTTACAGAATAATCATAATTGTGTTAGTTTTTATTCTCGTCACATAATAATAATAAATGAAAAAAGGTGAAGAAATTTTGTAACTTCTAGAAATTCAAATAACAGTCGCTATAGAGAATAGATTTTTTTAATGGCTGATTACTTGGCTGTATTTCTGTGTACATGTTTAATCTGATAGATGAACGGCGAACATTGCGATTAACGTTTATAAGGCATCACCGCTAGCATTAGCTCGAAGGTATTTTCTTTTTGCTTACAAATAATCTACTATTGATCAATTATTTAATATATTTATCTTTCAGAACCTCTTAGAGCCAAGGATCGCCAAGCGTCACATAATAATCAAGGTTATGGACACTACCTTTCCATAAGAGAAAAAATATAACAACAATTATAAGGACTTCACGCAATAGCTACGCTTGTTCATCTGCACTCTCTGTCCCTGTTTAGGAGGTCAATAAAATTGCTATAAGTGCAGAAAGTCAGAGAGTACGTAGAAAATCATTTCGGTGTTATTTCAAATTATCTGCCTACGTGAGGTAACATTTTCTGCGCACGCTTTGTGATACCGTAAGAGAACGATCTACAGTTGATGAAACACAAGACATATTCCTCCGGTAACCCGGATGCGAAACAGCAAAAAAGAAAAAGGAAAATTCAAATGGAATTTTGAATGCAAAGTTAAAGGGAAAAACTGTTTGATCAATCCAATCCAATTATCTACAAGAAAACGACACAATCTACAGGTAATAGAGCCACACACATAAAAGGTGAAGGGAATAAAACGAATTGTGTGGCCAGGAAACAAGTTATCAATCAAAATTTCTGTCGTAGAAAGAATGGGACTTAAAAAGGTTAAACCATCACTTAAATCCTGCACGGTTCGCCAGGGATAATTTGACGGATTGAATGGAGTTTTCAACAAGGAAAGTCTAATATTTCAGTCGGTACTTAACGTAACGTTCCTATCATTAATGAAGTATCAAATATTATTGCGCTATTTGATTCTATTGTTATTCCGCGTTATTCCGGCAGAAATCATTGAAAAATAGATAATCATCTGGTCCTAATGGTTCCACTTTTGCTAATCAGACTGTAATTTTTAGTTGTAACTTTTTCATTGCGGACCTCAAGATGGCTGTAATGATTGATATCTTGTTAAATATTGATAAAACAATTTCGGATTTATAATCGTTGAATGGTTGAGATTAAGCATAATGCAGCCGAAACGAACTATTAACGAGAACGATAAAACTGAATATCCATGGCGACACCGTTAGGGGTGGTGTCATGTGGATATAGTATATTATGGTTCGTTCCAACTCAATGAAATCATTATTAGTGAACGCTCGCAACAATATTTGATGGAGTTGCAACGTGAAATCGACGCAATATGTTAAAATCATGATATCGTCAGTTAACAGTATGACGGAATTCACCTCTACTTAGTAAACACTAACCTGGAATGTGCTATCCTTCCCTCTATTATCAGCAAACTTCACTCCTTCCTATTAACACTAGTTACAATCGATTATTTATTGTCTGATAGAGTGGAGCTTCCTTTGTAAAAAACGATATGAAGAAATTACGTTTAAAAGAATGAATTGCAAAACTTATTGGACGAAAACAAAACTTTTGGACGGAAATCCAACTCTCAAAGGACTTTCGAAAAGCTGAGCAGTTGATGACTCAACTGTTTTTAGATGCTTACAGGCGATAGGAAAGATACAAAGGAAGGCAAACTGACTACCGTGACTGGCGATTAAAAGTGAATCTATTACGATAAGCCCATGTGCAAATAGTCATGAAGGAGTCTAGTAGAGCCATCCACATCGACACCGAAGCAGAATATTCATGACAATAAAGTTTTGTTGTGCATATATGGTGGCATCAAAAAGTTGCTAAAATCCAATGAATTTTTTATTGGAGATGCCTATCGACTTCAATTGAACAAATTTGAACGATTATGGCAAAAAAATTAGTAAAAGTCATCCTGTTGCATGACAATCCTCGGCCGCATGTTGCAAGAGTTGTCAAGAATGCACTGTTACAGCTTGAATGGAAAGTTCTACCGCAATCCAACGCCTACTGATTACCATTTGTTCAGACCCACGTAGCATAGTTTGGCTGGCATGTTTTTTCGAAATGTTCAAAAAGTACGAAAATGCCTCAATAATTGGATCGCTGTCAAACCAAAATTGTTGTTTCCACCCCGAAAGATGTTAAAAATGATAGAAAATATTTTGGTTAATGTGTTGTAATGTAATGTAATGTAAAGTAATTGTGCGAAGTTTTTCTAATAAATTCCCAGAATATATGCAAGCGCCTAATATATATAATAAGAGTGCATTATTTCGCAATTTTTAAAATTTCATGGTCTGCTAGTTTGAGCTCATGATTAAGCTGAATCCTGCACGGGTGAAAGTGGAAATCTTTTGTCAAAATTCGCTACTTTAGTGCTTCGCAAATTTTGAAGTAGTTGAGAAAGGTGCCGAATTGACATTTTCCGGATTTCTGCGAGACCGTCGTATACAGCAGTAATGTTTTCAAAAGGCCGATTAATACGACGCAAAGGTGATCTATTATCTCTAATCGATCCTGTTTCTTCAAATTCTTTGACTATTTTTCGAATTGTTGATGCGTTTGGTGTACTTCCTCGGCCGAAAGTTCCGCGAAATTTGCGGGCAGTTTCAGCGTAACTTTCCCTATTTTTGTAATGGATTTTTACAATTATAACGCATTTTTCGTTTTTATAGGTGACAGCTGTCAAATTTCAAAGTTGCCACTTGCATGAAAAAAAATTACGCAAAATATAAATAAATATATATATATAGGGTCCCCATAAGGCTGCACTATTTAAATTTTGCGTAATTGCTTATATATATATATATACGTGTGTGTGTGTGTACTGTGCGTATTTGTGTATATATATATATATATATATAAATATAAATTTTTCGGATTGCTTGTTGATATGAGCAGTAAACTTCCTTTATAATCCGGACCAAAAAACTTGATTTTCTCAAATTTTCTTGTAATAAAAATTAAAAACAGATTTCCTTGTTTGAAATTATGTTCGTCAAAACGTCCAATTAATTTTTTCATCCCGAATAAGCGTTCATTTCTTTCTCTACTTCGTCAGTTGGCAGTTTGCCCTAACGCCTTAATTCTATAATAGAATTTCGCATATGTGATATGGTGGATATGTGGTGTGGAAACTAGGACTCAAGTATCATGAATAGTTGGCAGATCATTCCATTCAGCGTCATATTAATCCAAAATCGATTGATCATCATTAATAGCTCTTTTTTAGATTTCAGCATCCATCCATTCTTTGTCTTATTTTCCGATTTGATACAAATATTTATTTTCTTGCTTCGGTGAAACCATTATTTAAATTAAAATCTTTTTAGTTGAGGGATTTGCACACCCATTTCTTATGCAAGCTAATCGTTTGTAATAGACATTGCGACAAAGTCACACAAATTGAAAAAATAAAATTTTAATTTAACTTAAATTTAATTTCTATCTGCAGTGGTTGTTCGACTCACTTATTTTTCTATCTTTATATCTGTTTTTTTTTTTTTTTTTTATACTTACTCAAAATTTTGAGAAAACGACGCTATATCGGTTTCTAAAAATTTCATAAAAATTAAACAAATTAAAAAAATTTAAAAAAATTTTTTTTTCTTCTTTCTTTTGGTATTCAAGTTTATAAATTTAAGTAGCTTTTGAGATTAACTAAGAATTTTTTAAATGTAATGTGTTATGAAAGCAATATTCTATCTGAAATCATATCAAGCAAGCCTACAGTTATGAGATGAGAATCTGAGTTACCAGAGTCTTGCAAAAATTCTTTATATATTTGGTAGATAATTTAACAAAAAAAAATCTACAAAGAGACGTAGATTTGTCTTTTAATTAAAATTTAATTTTTTCTTTTTAATATTTTTTTTTTCCTTTTTTCCTCATAGCATTTAATTACAAAAGATTTGTTTCGGTGTGTGTGCTTAAGAGAGATACTTGGACTTTAAAGAAAGTAGGAAAGATTGAGCGAAATGTAAGTCAGAGAAGACTGCACTCTTCAAAGAGTAATAATGAGCTAAAAACAATGTGTTTAACAGCTAACACATTAAATGTACCACAGAATCACAAAAGCTGTTAACATACATACCTTTATGGCAACACTTGACCGGCTACACAATTCTGCACATACCACATATGTATCCGTCCATCCATCCATACATCCATACATCCATACATCCATACACATATATAGAAAGGATATAAAATAAATGTTTCCTTTGTGTGTGTAAAGAGAGAAGAAAAAGAAAAATCAACAAAAACGAGTGCAAATAAAAGAAGCGTTTAGTTAGAGAAAATTAAAAAAAAGGAAAGAAAAAAACAAAAATTAAAAAAACAAAATTAACTTGAATATATGAACAAATTTTCTATATTTGACTTTGAAATATTTTTTTCATTAAGTTTGGAATTGTATTTGTAATGATTGTTGTTATTGTATTTTTCTATATTTAAGGATATAAATGCATATAGCGCACGTGTCATCTTATTATTTTCTCATAGATTTTAATTATTTATCTTTTAAGTTTAATGGCTGATGACGTTTGCAACTGCATAGGGTTTTATTTAAAAAAACAAAAAAAAAAAAAAAAAATCTTTGATTGATTTAATTGTAATTTCAATCTTTCTTAGATTTATTGTGTATTGAATGCTTTTAATATCAAATGCATATAATAAGCGAAATCTATATTTGGTATGGAACGCTTTGAAACATATCAAGTCAATTTCTTCCGCACTTTTTAAAATAATCTAAAGTAACTTTTTGTGAATTCAAATCAATTGTTTAGTCATTGAATCTGTCAGATTTCTTTTTAAACTATATATATATCAATGAATTATATATGCTTGATCTTATAATTTTAATATTATTTAATAGCGTGCTTGAATCAAATTACTCTCAGCGCAAACGCATTATAACTCAAATTAGTGCAAGTTTTGGAACATTACACCGATTCTCATAACCCTATTTACTGAGAATGTAATGTTGAATTTATGCATCTCTCTGTTATAAACAAAATAAAAAGCTGAATACAATTTCGTTGGTAGATGAATTAAAATGAAGACAACAAAGATTTATTTTTTTATTAAATACTTTTAGTTCTTATTCGTACACATCTGCAGTTAATTACATAGTCAAGTGATGTCTAGTAATTGTTATGTCTACGCCATCTTTTAGGACTAAGAAGATGAAAAACTCACAATTCATTTACTCAAGAAAATCTAAGTAAAATCCTAACAAAATAAATGTCACGGGCAGACCGTAATTTTTTTTTTATTAGCATACAGCACAAGCACATATATCTCCGTACATTAGAACTTTAGATTTCAACAATTTTTATTATCACGATAAGAATTTCTTTAATTTTTTCATTAAAATAATTTAAAATTTTTTTACACTATTTCTGCTATGGATTCCAAGCAAATTCAGGGAAATCGTTATATCGGCTGTTATGTAGATTCGGTTAAAAGTAATTCTTGATCTTTGATCTTAAGAGTTTGAATTATAATCCATCTGGCTCTTTGCTTTCTTATTAAAATAAAATAGTTTCCGTTATATAGATAGCCCTTCTCTACCGTCATCTGAGAAACGTGCATATATCTTTGGGGCTTTCTTCTTAGTTAAGTTAATCGAAAGTTATACTAATAAGATTCGTCGGCTTTATTACGCGGGATAAACTGCAATATTCCTAACCGTTCTTGTCGGAACTTTGTTTTCATAAATGTACATATAACTACGAGTTTTTCAACCCGTTCAGGGTTCATCTGTCCATCTGTTCATCTGTCCGTCTGCCCGTCTGTCTGTCAATCTATCCGTCCATCGATCTGTCCGTCTACAAATTTTTCTGTCTTTCCATCTGTCCATCTGTCTATCTGTCCATCTGTCTGTCTGACTGTCTGTTTAATGTTTGTGGTAAACATTTCCTTGATCTCAAAAATTAAGATATGGGCTTGAAATATGGCATAGCTATTGCAAGCTCTTTCACATACGCTGGTGTTGAAAATTCGCCAAATCGGTCGAAGGATACGCCAAAAGTACTTCATAAACTGACAACGCCCTAGATTTTAAGAAGAAAGAAAAGGTTTTTTTCTTTTCTTATTACTCAAACGCTGTCGGATTTTTGAAGACTTGCACATTTATTGAGCTAGATATCCTCTAATATCGATACAAAAGTGAAAAGCATCAACCACGCCCATTCAATATAATAGGATATTGAAATTAAATTTTTTTTGTAAAAACATTTTAGAAACCCCATAAAGGGTATATATTCTTAATCAATATCAAATTCAGAATCCACCTCGACATATCTGTCTGTCCATCTGTACATTTGTCTGTCTGCTTTTCTTTGTAATCTATGTAAGAATCATTTTCCTGGCCGCAAAAAATAAGATATTTCGATGAAAATTGAAAGTTCTATCACATACGTTGGTATTGAAAACGGGCCAAATCGGTCACTGGCTTACAGCGCAAAAATAAGCGGAAAACCCCGCTGTTTTCTAAATGTTTTGTTCACTACTCGTAGACTAGACATCCACAGCATTCCATAGCAATAGAAAAAAACTGCCACATCCACCTATTAAAATTTGGTGTTTTTTACTGTTTTTTTAAGATGACGGTGGGGTGGGTGTATATAAACGATTCAGCACAATCGAATATATTTCTTTTGTTTGTTTTATTTATTTATTTATTTAGCAAAATAGCGGAAAAGTTTGGATGGTGTTTGGTGTTTCTTTTTAATACTTAACACCTTATTAATTGTAGGCGTATGTGGTCGGAAGCATTTTTTATACCCACCACCGAAGGTGGAAGGTGAAGGGTATATTTCATTTTGTCATTTGGTTTGTAACTACTAATAACCTCGGAGACGCCACAGAGTATATATATTTCCGATCAGCATCATATTTAGAATCGAGTATGTCCGTCTGTCTGTCTGCCCGTTTATGTAATGTCTGTGGTAAACATTCTCCTGGCCACAAAAATGAAGATATCGGCTTCAAATTTGGGAGAAACATGGGAAGTTCTTTCATTGCCATGCCTACCTATGACAATTTAGTTTTTCACCCGTTTTTAAGGTAAGGGTGGGGGGTATAAAAGATTCGGCACAGCCGAATATAATTTTCTTACTTGTTTTTTTTTTTTGATTGTCCTAAAAAACACTGCTACAAAGCCGTTATGATATCCAATTTAGAATCTACCGCTTATTAAGCACAAAACCTTAAGATTCTGATCTAAATATTATTATTCATCAGAAGAAGGAATATCGAGAGAGAAAGAGAGAGAGAGAGAGAGAAAGAGAGAGAGAAAGAGAGAGAGAAAGAGAGAGAGAGAGAGAGAGAGGGAGTTAGAGAGAAAGAGAGAGTTAGAGAGAGAGTTAAAGAGAGAGACAGAGGGAAAGAGAGAGTCTTTTAAATGTAGCCGAACATATCGAAAGCAGTCACAGAATATTACAAAGGAAGTGTTGCCTAGTGATGCAGGTCAAACGATTGTTGAATCAGGTCAATTAAAAAAATTTCATTTAAAGTTAAAAAAGAAAAAGTTATATTTAATAAATGCGTATCGGCTTTAGGGCACATTTCGAGTAATGATTACAACGGCTTTGACACATTTTCCATTTAAATTCTATTCTAATTGCATCGCCAGCACTTCTTATGCCGTTTCTCAAATAAATGGTTACCTTCACGTTAAACGGCTAATAAGTTCTCCTCTCTGTTGGCGAATCTGGCCCCTCATTTGGTTCCTTATTCATCGCCTTTAACGCTTGCATTGTTAACTATACTTTGCACCATGAGTTGTGAGCAAGTAAGTGTGTGTGTATGTGTAAACATTCGAATTTTACTGTTTGCTACACCTTAAAAAATGTTCGATTTTTCTTCCTTCTTTGGCTTTTTTTTTTTGGTTTTTTTTTTTTCATTTTCACTTACCTTCTTGACACAGCGCTTTTACTTCCTTGTATTGATATTCGCCGTTTGCGTTCATTGCCTTTATTCGCTTCATTTCCTTTGCATCAACATTGACAATTAATGTATAAAGGCTTTCTTTCGTTTACTGTTTCCACCCACTTTCTCGCAGCTTAGTTTGGAAATATTTCATGTTCCTCCGCTGGCGATAGGTGATGTTGTTAGTTAGTGTTCGGTGTTTCTTTTATTCCTCTTGGTGCTGATGTATGGTATAGATAGTGTTTTACAATGTGTTCTGTATTGAGTTGAGTGCTTTCGTTTTTCCTTTTCTTTTTTTCTTTTTTTTTTTTTTGTTTTTTGCGTACCATCCACATCCATCTTAAGCATGATTCTCGCTCTTCACTATTATAATTCATTTCCTTTCCTTTTGATTTCCCTTACGCCGACAGAGATGTAAGTTTTTATTGATTACGAAAAAAAAGTGCTACTTGCGTTACTACTACTATCGTCATTAAGATTTTTTTTTTTTAAGTTTATAAGGCGTGCGTGCACAACATGAAAGGACTGTGTTTTTCGTTTTTTCTTTCTTAATTTTTTTTTTTTTTGTGCCTTACCCTCAACTTCCTTTCTATACATCTTTGACGTTGTTGCCACTATCGTATGCTTTGTCTATCCAAGCGATGATCTATAAGATGCTGATATAAGAAAAAAAGAAAAAAATGCCAGAATATTTCACAGACAGTAAGATTTTTTATTTAAAAGAACTCATCAAAATCTTAATGAATGGGATTTTAAATATTTCAAAGTACTTGTTGATGGGGAATTTTTAAAAAGTTCTATAAATTGACTTTTTTTCTAAGTGTTCAATGTACAGTTGCGAAAGTATTTCCGCTTTCGATTTTTCGCTGCTAACATGAACGGACGCTTGAGTTTCATAAATGACCGATGTCGGGTCCTGAAGTAGCCGCTAATTAAGAAGCTATCATTGAGAACGTTGCTAAAATATTAACCGTTCAATCGATCGAATAAAACTTAGGATTTACGATCTAGTTAAATATTATGTTACGTGAAATCTATATTTCTTTCTTCCATTATAATGAATATTTTTGGAGTAAAATGTTTAAAAAGAAAATTAAAAAGAAAACATCTCGTGTGTGAAATAAAAGGAAGATTTTTTTGATCTCAGATACAAAAGCGGTCTTTAGACGACCAATTACCAGAACTTCATGACATTCGACAAATTTGTATTTGTTTGGCAGTCGTGAAAAATAAACAACTTCGCTTGTTTCTTTCTTCTCGGAAAAGGAGGGAATGCTGTGTTGCGATTGGATTTAATTTTTTTAAAAAGAAACTAAGGAGCAGTTCATTAAATATTATAGGGATTATGGTCCGTCATAGAATATGCTTTAATATTGGATGATTTAATTTACATGCGATTGTTCAAGCTCAAGTGCCGTTCTAGACTACTTGGAAATTCAAATATCATCACAATTTAATTGCTTTAAGGGGGGAAACCATTGTAGATTTAAAAAAAAAACAGAAAAATTCTTTGTTTTATTAGTTTAACGGATGCTTTAAATTTCCTGGAATATGTGAAAAAAATTCGTTACTTATAACAAACGCTCCAGTTGCGTTTTTTTTTTTGTCAAAAATCGAACTTTTTTATTCAAGTACTAGCCAATCATACAATAGTCGATATATTCAAAATCAACTTTTACTAGAAAGAGGGATGTAGATTAAATTTTTTTTAAAATTCAAATTTGAAGTAGTTACACTGCGTGCCATCGAGCTTCGTAAATTGCACATGGTTCACGAGATGAACCCATTCTGTTGTTGTGTTGCCATTTTTTAATATTTTTCAGAAATAATTCATTTAATATTCTTCCCATTAGCTTTCCTTTCATTCAGACAAAATTATCAAGAACCGCTTTTTTAAGGCTTTTACAGTGAACACCAAGTACCTCCCTTATCTTTAAAAAAAACTCGAAAGTTAAACTTTGATATTTTATAACATTTGGTGGTCGTGGTTGATTGTTGCCATTGTTACTGCGTATTTGTTGCAGTTTATGAGTAATGAGCAAAAAACCCAAAAAGTAGAGATATTGTTTATATCATATAATACTGCAGTCGTATCCCTTTGACCGGTTTTGTCCATTTGCAATACCAATCTGCGTGGAAGAATTTTTAACGTTTATGCCAAATTTGAAGCAGACATCTTCATTTTTGCACCCAGAAGAATGTTTGTTATTACATAGGTAGCTAGGACAAACGGTCAATTGACAGTTGGACAGGCGGACAGTTGGACAGATGGACAGTTGGACAGACGGACAGTTGGAAGGACGGACAGTTGAACAGACGGACAGTTGAAAAGACGGACAGTTGGGCAGACGGGCAGTTGGACAGACGGACAGGTGGAAGGACGGACAGTTGGACAGACGGACAATTGGAAGGACGGACAGCTGAACAGACAGGTAGTTGGACAGACGTACATTTGGATAGACGTACAGTCGGACATGCGGACAATTGGAGAGATGGACAGTTGAACAGACGGACAGCTGAAAAGACGGACAACTAGAGAGACGGACAGATGAAGAGACGGACAGATGAAGAGACGGACAGTTAAACAGACGGAAAGTTGGACAGTTGGACAGTTGGATAGTTGGACAGTTGGACAGATGGACAGTTGGACAGACGGACAGTTGGAAGGACGGACAGTTGGACAGACGGACAATTGGAAGGACGGACAGCTGAACAGACAGGTAGTTGGACAGACGTACGTTTGGATAGACGTACAGTCGGACATGCGGACAATTGGAGAGATGGACAGTTGAACAGACGGACAGCTGAAAAGACGGACAACTAGAGAGACGGACAGATGAAGAGACGGACAGTTAAACAGACGGAAAGTTGGACAGTTGGACAGTTGGAC
>KK351080.1:560009-576338 GCA_000671755.1 Glossina brevipalpis | reverse complement strand
GTAGGATGAATATTGTTAGATAATTATTTTTTATATTTTTTAGAACATAATTAACATGGTTTTGTTTTTCCTTTATGTTTATATTTTCTATTATTGTTTAGTTTTCGTAAGTATTTTGTTTATTTTCCCATCCTGCTTTATTATCAATTATCTTAGCAAAGTCATTTTTAGCAAAGACACAAACACCAAAAATTTTTGGGGGATAACTTCACACCAGTCTTATCTCGGAGTTCGAAGAATGCTCAAAATAAGACTTATCTCGAAGTTCAAAGAATGCTTCGAAGTACGAAGTACGTATCTCGAAGTTCAAAGAATGCTTCAAAGTACTACTTAATTTGGAATTTAGAAAATAGTTCAAAGCAAATTACATTAAAATAACTCAAAAATTACACCATATAGATTGAACACAAAAATGCATGAACAAACATCAGACGGAAATAGGCGGAGGACAAGTTTAAATCGCTTGAGAAAATTAATCCGAATCTATCGGCATAATTATAGGTGAGGTTAAGTCTATCTAGGTGTTGCGTACGTCCGTGTAAACTTATTGTAACCTGTATGAAAAGAGGTGTGGATTGTAGTTGTTTCAAAGAAAAAAAATTTACTAATTTTATGTGCGTCACAATCGCACCTTAAGTTTAAGAGATTTGCTCTTGTTAAATTGAAGTTTTCACTAAAAGTTTTCTATTAAAGACTTTAAAGCATATAATGCACATGAAATGTTTGATTTGTACGTGATGAAGATGTCGCCTTAATCTTTGCATCTATGGTGTTGTGGTCATGATTGAATAAATGTTACTAGTGTGTCATTCGTTTAGGCAATTTTGCGTTTGTATTTAGAGTTGGACCTACGCCCTCGTAGTCGATCATCTGGAATTTCTCCAGTACTTCGGATATATACTGGTATGCATTAGTGGTAACTGTTTTCTAATCTTAAGTGAACTGGTTTTCACAATGATACAAAACAATAATTTTGAATGAGTGAGTGTAAGTTTTTCGTCTTGAAAATTGTTAAAAATTTTGACTTTACTTTGGTCAGTGAATATCGATTGTTTGATGTTGCGACGAAATGATCCACGCAACTTGATATAATTTTCATGTTATCTCTTTTCCTTTTGAATATTTACAGATATGGATCGTAAGCGTTTCTCTCAATTTTCCATAACTATCTAACTGCAATTTTGTAACGTAATCGTTGCGATGGTTTCATGCCATAGATTGATTTTCTTAGTAGGCCCACCTTGATTTTGATTCAGAATTTCCTTTAGGTTGGATAGCATTTCCATGCATACTTTCTTATCAGTAGTATCAGCGTTCAGAACTTTTGGATGTTGTCCTGTAAAAGTAGAATATAATTCGAAATCACAAGAGCGTAACAAAAACTGTAATGCATTTGAAATATTTTAGTTTTATTGTTAACAGAGATTAATGTACGAAAAATCTTATTAGTAACGCCACGCACGACAAGTTAAGCTTCGGTTTTTATAAATTTTTTTTGAAATTTTTTCAATTCTTGAGAAATTTAATAAAAGGATTATTTTATAATGAGTTGCTGTTATATTTATTTATTTATTTATTTATTTATTTTTTTTTGTAAGAAAATAATTTCATTTCGCCCGTTCCATTTTAATTTCTTGCTATTGTTGTTATACTTGTTGTTGCTGTTTGTTGTTGTTATTGATATAATGCAGGAAAAGGAATTACGATGATTTTATGAACTTAAATAATCGCTTATATGAATTCATTTTTAATTCGAAAATTCATGGTCAGTAATGTTATTACTTTCCGTAGCTGTTAAGTGCATGCATGTGGATGAATATTGATTTCGATATGATATCACCCTCTGGGCATTTTTCAATTATTACCGTCTCATACTAAATAGAATTGAAAATCTCGTTAATCGCATAAAGCTCATTTAATTGCACATCCTCGATCTTCGTTTATGGTCTGCCTACCTCATATGAACATACGTCAAACTAGCTCAGGTTATCTGTCCAAGAGCTTCTCCCATATTATATGCAAAAAGCGATTACATGTGAAGTCCATCCCATGGTGACAGTTAAGGTAATAAATTTATTTCATTTTACTGAAGAAGATGTGAAAGAGTACAATAAAAATATTCATATGTCATGTTCGCCTCTTGAATACGGATAACTTAACGTAAGGTAAATGTATATGAATTTTTTTATATCCATCATCAATGCTATATTAGGTTTGTACGTATGTATACTACACCAAAAATGACATGAGATGGATTCATCTTTTGTTAAAGTACTCGGTTTAGAATCATCTCCTGAATTAATTTAAGCGATTCCGTTTATCTGTCCGCCTACCATCTATCTACGTATTTTTATGTTCAACCTAGCGGTTAAAATTTTCGAAATATTTTCTTGAAATTTATTACACTGACACTGTTTTGGCTCAGGGACGAATATTACTGAAAATTAAGTGAATCGGAAAATTTCTATTTTTAAAAAGTGATTAGGCGAAAGATATCCTCACAAAAAAACAGCGGAAATTAGTACTTTCGCATACTGAATGAATTTGAAAAATATGAATGGATATGGGATTGTTTTTTGAGCTGCTTCGTATAGAAATGTTTTAACAAACTATAAATTATTTTAGAGGAACAAGATATAATGTTTGATATCTTATGATGAAGATAAATGAAAAATTGTCTTACACACGTCTTACATTGGATTAGTTCACCGACTACAATACTTTAACTTGTCTATTAAGTACGACGGGGTCGATATGACCATTGAGATCATTTTGTCACGATCTTTCTATTGTATAATACAAATTTCTAAACGATGTTTATTAGAAAGAAATTTGCTGCTGAACTTTTATAAATTTTTAATAATATCGAGGATTTTAAAAGTACTAATATTATTAATAATAGGCAGGATTTCGCTTTGGAGGAAAGTGGATACTTACTAATGAAAAGCTTAACCACACGCGAGCACTGAACTATTTTAAATGAACGATAGCAGACGTGTCTCGCAGAGTTGAACAATCCTCTCTTCCGTATAAAATTTATATTTACGACATGAGGGGTTTTTTTTGTATATGAAGTGTCAGAACAGATCACTGAGTATAGTCAACATGCTCCAACTCTGTAGTGAGAATTGTCCCCATCTAGTTCCCACAAAAAGTGCGACACTGCCCGGATGTCTATACCGAATAATCCGTTAACAATGTAAAATCAAAACAATGTATAAGCAGCTTCCTTATTAAGGCAGTCCGAACCCCGCGGGATTTATTTTGGCTTTTCGATTTTCTGCACATCTTGGCACAAATCAATCCTACCCTTATCTTAAAGATATTTTCCATTCGGAAAGTCAAGTACAGCTTACGTCCATTATGTTCTCAACCTATCTACAATATCAAGCAGCCACTAAAATCTACTGGATAGAAACAGTTGTTACTATGGCGTAATAGCAGCGAAGTATTGAGAAGTGAAGTTTCCTTTATAAAGGAGATATTCCCTCCAAAGTTTCCTATCATAATTCCAGTGTTAATAAGGTATTCAAAACGCTAATAAACTTTCTGCATATCAACAATTAATTTGTAAGGGAATTAGTACACTTTCAACGGCAGATCTAAAATTTGTGTTAAAATGTTCGACGATTTTACATAAAGAAAAAAATAATGCAAATATTCTGAACATTATTTTTCATATTTCTTTACTTATTGTTAGTTGGAAAAAGGAGAGTGATAGAGGGAAGGAGAGAAAGGCAGAGAGAGAGAAAGAGAGAGGCAGAGATAGAGGGGGAGAGAGAGAGGGAGAGAGATAGCGGGAGATAGAGGGGGAGAGAGGGAGGGAGAGAGGGGGAAAGAGAGAGAGAGTGGGTGAGAGAGAGAGGGAGAGAGATAGAGGGAAAGAGATAGGGAGAGAGGGAGAGAGAGAGGAAGAGAGAGGGAGAGAGAGGGAGAGGGAAAGAGGGAGAGAGAGGGAGGGAGAGGGAAAGAGGGAGAGAGAGGGAGAGATAGGGAGAAAGAGGGAGAAAGAGGGAGAGAGAGGGAGAGAGAGGGAGAGAGAGAGGGAGAGAGAGACGGAGAGATAGAGGGAGAGAGAGGGAGAGAAAGGGAAGAATAGAGATAGAGGCATGAGTGTGTGCGTCCGATGTAATTCGTTCCTTTTTTTTTATTTTTCAACAGCAACCATCCATCATTTCAAATAGTTTTTGTTCTATTTGTGCTATAAATTTTGCTTTTTTAAATTAGAATGAAAAAAAGTCTTTATAGGTGAATGCATTTTTTATTACTTGACCGCACATTTATCTGAAACTTGGAGATTAGAATTTTGTATATATATATATATGCAACATATCGATCAATAATTCTCGGGATAGACCACAGATTGCATCTTTCCAAAAAAATGCGTATTACTTTTAAAAAGCGCTTTTCAAGGACGTTTCTATCATACATTTAGAGGGATTTAAGTGATGCTGCTTTAGTTATATTCGAAACGATTTTAAAAGTCCGTGTCCGAATTCGATCCGAATACTGAAAAAAATACTAATCAGATTCGATGGAGGGGAACTTAAGAGTTATTATGACATGTCTTCTCTGTCGAAAATCACAATTTATCAATGGTTTGAGTTTGGAAAAATTGTGCGATTACCAATACACAGACTGCACGCTCTGAACGCCCCAAAGGAGGAGATTACGTCAGAAAATATATTTCAAAATTCCTGAAAATCTTTCATCATGAAGTTGCAGGAAATAGCTGTCAATCAATTTTGCATGAAAATGTGCGCATGAGAAAGTTGTTCTCCGAATAAGCAACACGTCTACCCACACATTGGACGACAAATACTCCATCACAATTCGGTGACTATAACGGTAAAATTGCATAAATTGCCTGACACATCTTCCAGCAGCCACTGTTATCACTTTGCTTATCTCAAAAGGATGCTTTAAGGAAATTGATTGGAATCAAATGAAGAAATCATAGCGGAAACTGAGACGCACTTAAGTATCTTGATCAAATAGTTCTATAAAGAAGGGCTTTTTGTATCGTACTCTTGAAGCTATACAAGATGATCTTGAGAAATAAACTCGAATTTTGTCCAAAAAAAAAAAAAAAAAGTTTTTCTCTTAGTTCGCTGAATTATTGATCGATCTGTTATATATAGATGTGTGTTAGTTTCGACATATAAATAGCAACATAACACTTAACTGTCTGACGTAGACCACCATTCATTGATGTGATTTATTTTAGATGCATTTGTTGTCTTCGTCCTTTCTGCTTTTCTCGCTTTTTTTTCGCTGACATTTTATAGCCAAGTGTTCGTCATATTATTGTTTGAGTGCATTTTATTTCCAGATGTTTGTTTTAATATGTTTATGCAGAAACGTTAAAATAAAATAATAATAAAAAAAAGAGCAACAGCAACAACAGCAACCTTTAGAACAGAACGCACGAATGAACTTGTTTCTGTAACATATTTAGATGATGTCGGTAGCACTACAAGCAGCACAAGTAGAGCACATTTCATTCAATTTGTCACTCAATAAAAAGGGGAGAGAGAGAAAAAGAGTTTTGGATTTTGTGATGCTAAACAAATTCTTGTTTACTTTTGGCTAAATTTCTACGGAAACATTTTATCAGACATGGGATAAAGAACAAGGGTGTAAAGTGTAGAGCATCAGAGACAGAGAGAGAGGGGGGGGAGACAAGAAGAGGAATGAGGTAACCAGTGAAGCGAAGAAGTATAAAATTTGCGACTACACCTTTATTAACAACTGTTGATTTAAGTCACTTGCTGGTCGCTGTTAACGTTGTGGCTATGATGGAGGTGTGCACCTCGTGACCACAACCAAGAACCAAAAGGGCCCAAATGTTTGTTAAATTATTTGCTTTTTTTTTTTTTTTTTTTTTTTTAATATACATTCGATATACACATTTAAGTATACTAATAACGGGTGCGTGTGTGCGCCTTATAGATGAAAGCAACGTCAAGAGCATACAAAACCTAGGCATTAAAAGTGGATCAAATAACTGAGATATATTTTCGTTTAAAAGTTTTGAAAATATCGACTGAACACAATTTTTATATTCATATACAAAAACAAATAAAAATGAAATAAAATAAATGATAGAAAAATATTTTGTTTTTTAGAAGCCACTCTTCTTACGCTTCTCAAGCGGTGTTAAGGGATTGCGACAATCCCAAAGTTCAGCGTAAAAAGCCAATTTCATATGCAAAATAGAGTCAATTAAATAGCGTTGAAATTTAGTTGAGCTAAGTTTTCGTTCACCAACCGCATAATACATCGTCTTGAAGCCCTCAAATTTATACGTAATCATAATTGGATAGAACGGTGGCAAGTATGAGCATATATTCATATGAAAATATAATTTGGCGACTGCCAGAGGATTTGGGCATTTTGGCGTCGGTTTAGAAAAATGTATTTTAGCAAAATATCGATGACCGAACGGTTTAATTTCCTCGGCATACTCTCGAGCAATCACTACAAATTTAGTTGCGGGAGTTAATTCCCAATTTTCCACAAAAGCTGTCAACTGATGTACGGCCTTCACAAAGTCGAAATCACCAATTTTTATCCATTGTTCATCGAAGCCTTCTTCCTCTTGCTGTTCCGATTCTTCACTTGAACTCTCCCATGAAGAGCTTGTCTGCTCAGTAATTAAAAGTGGCTTTTTCTTCGTTTCATCTGGCTTTTGTATATTATAAGGATTCTTGTAGAAGAATACGTGATTAACGTCACTTTCAATCAATTGTACACCACGATCTATAATAGAGTCCACAACTTTTTTGAGATCGTCTCGGGGAAATTCTTGTAATCGCTTTTGTTGCTCACGGAAATTACTATATCTAACAAGATCCAAGGGCTGCAAGGCCCTCTCGATTATCTCTCCCAGCATTATTATGGTTTGGGACTTTCTTTTACGAAAAAATATTTGTTGAAAAAAATTTTTCTGCTTTTTTCGATTCAATTAAAACCAAACGTAAAACTAAAAAGTCAATTATAAATTGAAACTTGGAAAAAAATTGTATTAATCTCCCAGAGTTGTATTATTTGGTAGGAAGGTGTTTATGTTTATAAGAGGGGGGGAAAAAAAAACAAAAATCACTGATGGTAAACTGAATGTTTTGCTATCGCACATTCGGTACAAATGGCATTAATGTTAGTTGAGTTAGTGGCTATCGAAGCAAAAAAAAAATCAAAATAAAAAAAAATAAAGAAAAAAACTGAAAAAAGAGAAGATGAACACAGGTGAGCAACCATTGTATTTTGCTTCTTTTTTTTTCTTTTTTTACTAACGTGTCCAGCATAACTACAATTATATATATATGTATATATATACACAAACACGCACATATCTATATACAATATGTACGTACAGTGGTTTGTCCTCATCGCTTGAAGGATATGTAATCATAATTATTTTCGCACGCTTTCACAAACCGTTGAAAACGTTAACAACGTTATCTCGTTTGAATAGTTCATCCGACCGTGATGTGTAGTGCAGAGCATACGTCAGCATGCCATTAATAAGATTAGATTCACTTTAGAAGAAGAAGAAGAAGATGAGATCGCATCAGATTACGTATCTCACTTAATTTTATCGAAACCAAAGCTATACTTTTTCCAAGTTTCCCAACTGGTTTTTAAATCTAAAAAAATCTATCAACGAAATGTGTTTGTGAAATTTTTTTTACATTTTAAATGTGTATCCACACAGTTGGTTCCTCGCTATTTGCTTTCCTGTAAATATGTTTATTGCAATTGCTAAAGCAATAATCTGCCGTTATAGCTTGCATATGAACGGGGATGTGTATGAATGTGCGCTGTACTGTAAGAACATTTTATGTAAATGTGTATGTGTGTGCATTTTAATTTTTTATTTTTATTGTTTTGAATATTGCGGCACCAGTTACAGTTTCAATGAAACACAATACGAGAAATAATTATAACAAGAAATAAATTATTTTCAACTTGGAACGACTCTTTTAATACCCATCAGGGTGCATTATTTAATATTGTATCGTGAAGTTAAACTCTTCGCATTTGTGTGACATATTAATCGTATAACGTAAGAGATATTAATCATATATATTTGAAATGATATTTTTATACGATTTGGCAGCACTTTTTGTTAGGTATTATCGTATAAGTTTAGGAATCAACTTTAACGTCTCTTTACGGTGATATTTAATAATTTTTTTTAATTATAGACGAGCACATTGAAACAGTTTACGTTATTTTCATTCATATTTGACATCAAGATTTGATTAAGAAAAAATTTCAAATTTAACTTAAACACCAAATTGAAAATTCAAAATTCTCAATAAAACAACAACAAAAAAATCGAACATGCAACGAAATTTCAAATTTAATGTAACTTAAAATATCAAGAATGATAAGAAAAAATTTTAGTTCAAATTAAAAATGAATTTTATGCACAATTTTACCTTTTCATGATTTCAATACATGAAACACCTAATAGACGGACCAACAGACAGAGAGAGAGCTAGATTAGTATTAGGTTTGGATGTATTCAGAATCTTACGCGCTACAAATATTTCACACCAATCTAACATATCTTTTGTAGTGAAGGCAATTGCCAACAAACCTTTACATGTGTTTGTATACCATACATATATGTATACATACGTATACAATGCAAATACATACAAACAACAATAATGAAATGTATGTAAATAATAATAATGAAAACAAAAGCAAAAAAGTTCAAGAAATAAAGGAACAAGAAAAACTGGATCTTATATAGTATGAAGCATAGTAATGAGTTGAAGAGAAATTACAAGATAGAGAAGAAAACCGAACCAAACCCATTTTCGCATAAGCTTTTTTCGGCGTTTTCGGCATTAAACAAATAAGTAAACAACTATATCTTTATCATGTGTTTGTGTGTGTTTGTTTGTACGTGTGTATGTTTTTATTATTATTATTATTATTTTTTTTTTTGCTATGCGAGCTGGGGGTGGGAATTTTCATAGATACTACCGGCCCGTGCCAGTAGTATGCACGATTCGCCATCCATGGCGCCTACGTACTAAATCTACCCCCCAAACACACTTCTTCTACCACTCTCCTCCGCGGGACCACCATTAGGTATTACTTCGCGGAGGCTGGTTGCAATTAGTGGGATTCTTTTAGCGGGACCTGAGTGGGTCCCTTATTGGACTCCACTGCCTCTTCTCTCTGCTCGTTGTCCCTCCAGTCGTCGCAGCTCCACGAGAGTATTGCTGACGAACGCATCTGGTGAGTTCCATGCTGCTACACTGCTTGTCATTGTGTTGATTATCTCACTAGGCAGCACTTGAGGCCGACCGTTCTCGAATCTGCTGCAATGGAACATAACATGCTCCGCATCTTCATCTGTAACGTATATCGGGCAGTTAGGCGAGTTGTCGTGCCCGAATCTATGCATATACTTGCGATAACAGCCATGGCCGATCAGGAACTGGATGAGATAATAGTTTATCTCACCGTGGCGTCTCTCGATCCATCGCATGATGTTAGGGATAAGAACGAACGTCCATCTTCCTTTGGTCGTTCTTTCCCACCGCGACTGCCATATCCGCAACGTGGCCACCCGTTCGTCCCTTCTAATAACACTTAAAGAGAGCTCGCTGCCGCGACGCCATTCGTAAATGCAGCTCATCTCGTCGGCAAAAATGTCTACTGGCAGAGTGCCTGCTAGCACTAGCGCTGCTTCTTCAGACACCGTGCAGAACGCGCATATCTGCCTTAGAGCGCTAAGGCGATATATTACCGGAGAGTCGTCTTTACTGTCAGTGTCTCTGCCCATACTGGGCACCCATACATGATGACTGAAGTCACCACCGTGGCTACGACCTTTCTCTTCACTGTTTTCATCCCACCCACGTTTGGCATAATCCTCGCCAGCGCTGTCTGGATACCTGTCGCTTTCTTCGCCGCGTAGTCAATATGCTGCTTAAAATTGAGTCGGTGGTCAATTATGACTCCCAGGTATTTGAGTGCGGGGGCTGACTGGACTAGATGTTCCCCGATTCTTATCTCGCACTTCTTCGGCTTTTTCCGGCTACTTACAAGCACAGCTTCGGTCTTGTGTTCTGCCAGCTCTAGACCCACTTTGTTTAGCCACGCTTTGGTGTGCATGATTGCCCCGGTAGCTTTCGTTTCTATGTCCGCGATCTGTTTTGCGACTACCGCGATCACTACGTCGTCGGCGAAACCGCTACTTGTTGTGCTGGGTGGCGGTTGCAACTTCGGGACGTCGGTGCACATAATATTCCCCAGGAGCGGGCCAACGACTGACCCCTGTGGGACGCCGGTCGATATTTTATACGTTTCTGTACCACTATCGCTCTGATACACCAACATCCGGTTGGACAGGTAACTCGTAATGATATCCAATATGTAGCTTGCGACCTGCGCTCTTATAAGGGCCCTGCGGATAGCCTCCCAATCCGCGGAGTTAAAAGCGTTTTTTATTCCAGTGTAATCAGGGCACAGTATTTCTTAGCGCCGCTCTTCCATCGGTCTCCGGCTATGGCGTCGGATGCCAGCCTCATTACATGCTTTAAGGCATCTATTGGCGACCGCGCTCTTCTAAAACCGTACTGGATTTCGGATAGGGCACCCTTTTCTGAGACATTATTGTAGGAGCTAAGCAAATAGCTCCGGTCTTCCCTTGATCGCAGCCTTTAGAGCGATGTTAGGAATTCCATCCGGACCAGGGGCCTTTTTGTCACCAATTCTATTGCTGGCCGCAAGCAAGTCTCCCGTAGTAACCATCGGGGGTGGCTTTTGTTCCCTACGCAGGAAATCCACAGCTACGTAAGGCGACCTCTGTGGGAAGAGTGTTGATACTTTTCTGCTCGGCATGAGATGGCAAGTGACTTATGGCAGCCTGTGCCCTTTAAGTTTCTTTAGAACCACTTTGTTTTGACCGTCGTTC
This sequence comes from Glossina brevipalpis, assembly GCA_000671755.1. Lineage (NCBI taxonomy): Eukaryota > Metazoa > Arthropoda > Insecta > Diptera > Glossinidae > Glossina > Glossina brevipalpis. The sequence goes on along the minus strand of KK351080.1, from coordinate 565,393 downwards.
ATTAACGTCAGTGGTAGCATTGCAAACGCTTCCAGAAGGGCGCGACCTCTTGCATTGGTGGTCCTACTGCCCCATTCAGCCGCCCAGGCGTTGAAGTCACCCGTGATTATGACCCGCGGTTTCTTGCAGGCATCCGCCACTAGTTGATCCAACATATCCAGGAACTCTCCATGCGTCCAGCTTAGGGGTGCATAGCAGCTGTAGTAGTATGTATCCCGAATTCTCGCCCTTGTGTAGCCGTTTTGCTGGGGACCTTCGTCCAGGAGTGCAGATTGCTGCTTTTCTCGCCGCATCTGCGGTCCATCCGCCACGGTTCATTCTTCTATACAGTTTGCTTATCAGCACCAGGTCAACGTTTTTTTCTATGACCGTTTGTCGAAGTAGGTCATGAGCTACCTCGCTGGGGTTGAGATTAATTTGCATTACTTTCATTTGCGTCCTCTAGCAGCTAAAGCACGTTTGAATAGCTGGCAGATGCTGCATCCCGCTACGTGTTTGGCGTCCGCATTTGACGTACCTTTGCAGAAAAAACACAGAGGGTCTTTGGAGCAATCTTTGGCGATGTGTCCATCTTCTCCACATCTTCGACAGACCTTTGATCGGTCGCATGTTGCTTTGCATTGGATTGCAATGTGCCCGAATTCCAGGCAGCGGTAGCATTTCACCAATGTTCTATGCTCCCTTAAAAGACACTCCACCCATCCTACTCGTAGTTTACCACCAGCGAGAAGCTTGTTAGCGTCTTCTTGCGGCAGGCTGACGTTTGCGTTTGCGTGCCGCCGTAGGCCTTTCTCAGACTGACTACTTCTGCGGTTACCAACCCGTATTAGTTCTTGATTGCTTCGCTTATATCCTCCTTGGTGGTGATTTCGTCGATATCTTTGCACTCGACTATGCCACGTTGCTTCAAGCTTCTGACTGCCGCCTGGTCTCCAAGTAGAGAGCTCACTGCTTTCTTCAGCTCTTCCGTTTTTTCACCGTTTTTGTCTAATTTTGTAGCAGTAGATCGCCTTTCTGCGTTCACCTAATTTTATGGAGCTATGACAATAGCATCTGGCTTAACTCTACGGCCTTGCGGTGGACGGTCCCTCTTCTTCTTGGTTGCCACTTGCTGCCAGTTGGTGTCCTTCGGGGCGCTCTGGCCGACGGTTTGGGTTACGTCAGATTAGCCTACGGCACTGGATGTAGTCGCTACGTTGGGGCGCTTGGTCGGTCAGCGAGGTTGACCAGCCCGGCTTTCAATATGATGAGCTCTAAGCTATGCTACACAAAAAGTATTGCGCAGAGCTTTTACACTTTCAAAGCTAGAGCTAAAAGCTAATAGCTGTAAGCTAAGCTTGCTTATTACGCGTATCTTTTTGATCTTATTTTTCGCGCGATAGTACGGTAGGACTGTTTCTTTTTTTTATTTTAGACTTTGACCCCAGCAATTTTTGGGGAATCACACAATTAAGAAAAAACCAAGCAAAAAGATTTCTTATTTTTTGCCAAGTTTTTGTGTTGTTTTTTACGGCAATAGATAGTTTTATTGTCCAGGTTCACTGTTTTTTGAGTTACTCTCACTCTATCACTATTAATGATTTTTTTTTTTTAAATGAACTCGCGGAGCGCATATAAAACACGTGTTAACTCTTTGAATTCAATCTCCAATGTGTGTGTGTGTGTGTGTGTGTGTGTGTGGCCGAGAGTGCTATCTGCTACTACTATACTGTGCTATTATTGTCAACACCTGCTCTCCTGAAAATATATTTTTTCTGAATCGCTTAAAGTAGTACCAGCATGGGCAGTGAGTGAGTGGCTCTAACACTTTTTATGCAGAAAGCATTCATTCAAATGTGTCCGTTTTCGCAGGAATGGAAAGGCGACCTTCCTAACCAACGTTCGAAATGTATTCAAATTTTTTACAGGGTCTATTCAACATATTGCGATACGAATTTTCTGATTCGAAATATTTTTGTTTTTTTAATATTTTTTTTTTAATGATTTAAACAGAAAGCTTGACTCAGTCCGTGCACGAGAGAGCTCTGGAGAATTTACCTGTTTTGCAAATAATACACGTACTCTGACAAGCACTCCAGTGCACGATAGGCGTACATGCGTGTGTACATAATGCTTTGCTGGTAATTTTACGACTCTTGAGTTTTCTGTTTTTTTTTTTTTTTGAAGTTTTTATTTCTCTGATTACTTTTAACAAAATATATTTTTCTTCATATTTTTTATATAATAAGAACTCTATACTTTTTCCTTTCTCTACGTATTTTCTGTATATATAAAATGTAAGTAGCTATTATTATTATATATAGCATACGCACACACACACACACACAAATTGGATTGCTTTCGCCATCTCTACCCCAAAGGTATATTAAAATCGTCGAATGCTTAAAGCAGACAAAAATACACTTCAGAGAGATAAAAGTCATACATCTTGAGCAGCGTGAACAAGGGAATCGATTTAGCAATTTTTCTCTGTTTACATGTATCACTGTTAAAATCACAATTGCATCCTCAAAACCTTAAATCCAAGTGTTTGTTTATCATTATTTCGGATAAAAAGTGGAAAAGTTAGCAAAACTCACTCGCAATTCACACCCGTAGGTAGTAAAAAAAAAAATTTACCTTATTCATAACCAGAAAAGGTTGTCTAGAACTTCAAGTTTCGTCTTAATTTTTTTTTATTTATTGAAATGTTTGCATCAAGTCTGAGAATCGCCTGAATAAGTCTATGAATTCCTTTCTAGTTTTCAGCGAATTGCCCACAAATATTATATAATAGAGTTATGCGAACATGTTCTTTGTTCTCAAATGATTTCTTCTATAAGGATCCGCCATGGCGATAAGCAATATTGCCTTAGAGAAGCCGAGGACATTTATTGAAGAAGATCTTCTTTTATCTAAAACCACTCGAGTACATGACAACCGTCTGTTATACTCATACTTTCTACTCGATGTTGGAAATTGTTGCAGAATAGTTTTCCTTAGATATATTCTACGAAAGTCTTGCACAACGCCCCCGGTGTTTTATGCGACGGTCTGTTATTTACAGTGTAAGAATTTCAAGGAGTTCCATGATGGCTATAACTGGATCTAAACTTGTAAGAGAGTTCGTAAAATTGGAATACATTCGGATGTTTGATCAAAAAAAACGACAGACGCTTTAGATAAGCTTCATTTCAATCAAAAAAGGTTACATGATATGACAGAATATTGCCTTAACGGGAGCTAACATGCCTCTAGTCCAGAAGATTTCTGACGCTGTATTCGTTGAAATTAAGCAATTACTATGAAGTTTAGATTCATAGGTACAAAGATAAGATACTTAGTATCGTGTACTTTAAATATATTATTTCATGTCAGTCGTGTAGGTAAACTTTGTTCATATTCAAAAAGCTAAAAACAAGAATATATCCCACTCTAATCTCTACATGGTCCCACCACCCACCAATGTGACTGTGACTTGGCTATCTCCTGGACAGACAGTCTATCAGTTGTTCTGTAATTTAAGAAATCGTTTGAAGCGGTTTTTGGCTAAGAAGGTTTAAAGTTTACTATCAATGCCCGACAATCGGTTCTTAACGGTTTTAAGAGGAAGTATCGAGGTAAGTATCTCTTCCACTTTATGAATGTACGATAATCCAAAACATTGCTTAATGAATGCATCTTACTTGATCATTGGCTAAGACCTTTCGCTGTGGTTGTGAGAGCCTAGATTAGAAAAACTGTCGCCAGAGGGTTGAGTAAATATGATCCCTACACTATTTTTCTGTCTGACAACTCAGGCGCAATGACGTCCGAAGTTCAGAGAAGCCTCACACTCTCTGCTGCCCGCCGGTTATCACTTCGATTTAACACCTGTGGCCTGGGCAACGTGGGACATCAGAAGATCGGGTTGCACCTGTCCCCTTTGAATCTTATCATTATTTATGATTTTGTAGTATTTTCTGAAAGTCTTTGCCTTTTTAATCAAAATAATTTTTATGTTAAATAATTCCATGAGAACGCTGTCGTTTCTTACATTTAAATATGTGATTTGAATAAATGCAAATATTTTTAAGTGACGTGACATTAAGAATTGATTTAAGTTCTTCGCTCATAGTATAAGTCTCTGTTAGAATATTGTTAAGGATCAAAATAATTCCTCCTGCAGGCTTCATCGTATTAACTTCATTTTAGCGCTACACATAAAGGAACCCGCAGTTATATCTTCCTCTTCTTCTTCGTTTTGCTGTTATTCTTATTTAGGGAAATCATTATAAGATTTAAGTTTTAAAGTTGATGTTGGTTTCTTAGTCTTTACGCGGTCTCAATGCGAAATCGTTTTATCGCAAATGTTTTGCGTTATTTTTATTACAAAAACAAAAAGTCACGTAACAGAAAAAGTCGTCTTGATAATGGGTTCTTTTGCTGCTCGTTAAATTTAGAATCCCTCAGTATAAATAAAAGACACGACAAGACAAGACTCTGTTTTCATATTTAATTTCAATGTAATGACAAAAGAAAAACAAACAAGCGTTAAGTGAAGGATATTAAAAGCGCTTTAAAATACAATTTTGAACTTCCTTTTCAAATGAAGAAAGAGAGAGAGAGAGAGAGAATGAGAGAGAAAGAGAGAGATACTACAACCAATATACCACTAGATGCAACCACTAGTAGCAATTCGCAAATGTTGGGCAAAATAAAACAAAAAAAAAAAAACAAAAACCAAAGTGAAAAAACAAAAGAAAATCAAAACTGCGTAGAATGTGATTGCATACTAGAATGACATTATAAGTCACATTGTAACAATTCTGTCTGTTGCTGTAACTTGGTTGCTGTTCTTATTTGCTGTGCAAGATGGCATCATATCTGTCTGCTCATACGTCTGTCAGTGTATGTCATCATCATTCATTAACTGCAAATAAGCAACATTTAACACTGCTGTTGTGAATAAGCATGTTTGTGTGTGTGTGTGTGTGTGTGTGTGTGCGTGTGTGCCTGTGTTTTATGTGCTCATTCAAACATTCATGTGTATTCCAGCTTAATGAACACTAAAACACAGAAATGCAGACATCTGCACACATTTGCATACATATCGCGAACTTCTGCCTTTTGCTGATGTGTAATAAAGCGGATACGCTGTGTGCGTTTGTTTGTTTGTGTGCTAAAAAGCCAGTTACGTTTCGCATTTTTATTTTTTATAAGCTTTAGCTGGCGTGTTTGGTTAGCTGACTTTAACGTTCATCTACTTAACCATATTGTGAATGCTGTTGTTGCTCCCTTTCTTTGTCTCTTCGTCTCCCAGTCTCACTCTCACTCTCTCTCTCTCTCTCTCTCTCTCTCTCTCTCTCTATCTCTCTCTCACACTCTCGTTCCCTCTGTCACTTTTTTCTTATCTCTCTCTCTCT
>KK351080.1:532527-547495 GCA_000671755.1 Glossina brevipalpis | reverse complement strand
AAAAAAAAAGATATTTATGTTGTTCCAAATTAGTAAAGTAACTTTTGGATATTAAATCACTATCTCAGATCAACTTTTATCATAACATACTACAAATTGAACTTTTTCGTGATTTTAAGGCAACATTTTTCTAAGTACTTAAGTACACGAAAGTTCAAAGAATCGTTTCATTCCATACAAATTTTCTACATTCATTTTAGTATGGTAAAGTTTAATACAAAATTCTTTTCATGCAAATAATCTTCTAAAACTTTACGAAATTATAACGAAATAATTCATAAAATTTCGTCTCATAAATTGAAAATCAAAATATATAGACGAACATCGAATGAATGTCTGATTTAAGTATGTGGTTTCGCTTAAATCATTTTGTATACTGCTTAATATAACGATAGATGATGGCTCCGTTCATCTCAAATCATCCTGAATGTTACAATTAACCACACAAACTTTGTACACCATTACTTAGTAGTAGTTGACGTAAAATATAAAAAGTAAACATAAGAACAAAGCTTTTAAATTTGTACTTTTATATCTCTAGAGGATCATTTAAATGTTGAAGAAATTTTTGCTTTTCATGAAAGGTTAATATTGCTTTTGACCATTTAAAATGTATTTACAAGAAGAAATTTATAGTTTTATTGAAATAACAAACAGGTCTTAAAAGAACTTTGAAAATAGATTAACCGCAAAAGAAGAAAATAAAAATTTGTTACACAAAGCATTAAGGTTTCTATAAATCATTATTAAACTCTTGCTAATAATATCTTTTGGATCTTTTTTTTGAAACCGCAACAAACGGTTAAAGGGTCATATTTATATTCAAATCGCACAAAAAAAAAAAGATATTCGAAAATTTATCCATGTTTTTGCTTCTCAGTTTATTTAGGTACATGTACGCATTGCATCGTTCGATATAATCTCTGCATAATAATGAGTAAAATTATGTTTAGAATTTATGCATAGTTTTCATGTTGGCTTAAGCAAATTTATATTTCGCATAAGGATTTAGGACAAAAATTTGTGATGTTTCGCTCTCATAGATGGTTTTATACTGGGGAACTTCTAAAACTTCTATCACGATAGATAAGATCTTAGTTTCGTTAGAAAAATTTGTAAAAAGAGTATCAATAAAAAGGCCACGAACTTTTTCCTTAACCAATTAATGTTTATAAAAAAGAAAATGTCGACAAAAATTTTTTATACCCACCACCGAAGGTGAACGATATATTTCATTTTGTCATTTGGTTTGTAACTACCAAAAGGAAATTTCGGAGACCCCACAAAGCATATATATTCTTGATCAGCATCAAACTTCGAATCGATTTAAGCATGTTCGTCTGTCCGTCTGTGTAATGTCTGTGGTAAACATTCTCCTGGCCGCAAAAATAAAGATATCGGTTTCAAAATGGGCCAAATCGGTCAAAGGACACGCTCACAGTACGACATACACTAAGAGCACGTCCGTTTTCGGTAGCAAACAAAATTCAGTTGTTTGCTTATTACTCATAAACTATAGCATATAGATCTATAAAAATTTTCACAAATATTGCGCTACCTGTCCCGTAGTCTCTGTGTAAAAACCATAAGGATTGACCACACCCATTCGATATAATGGAATATTGAAATTAAATTTTTTTTAGAAACGTTTGTAATATTAAGAAGAATTCTTCAGAAGCTTTCTTCAGTATGGAATTCGGAATCTACCTAGACGTATTCGTCGATATGTCTGTCCATCTGTCTGACTGCTTAACTATGTAATGTCTTTGGTAAACCTTCTCCGGTAGCCGCGAAAATGAAGATATCGGTTTGAAATTGACAGAAACATTGAAATTTCTTTCATTGCCACGCCAATCGATTACAATTTGGTTTTCCTCCCTTTTTTAAGATAAGGTGGGGTGGTTACAAAAGATTCGGCACAGCCTAATATAACTTTCTTAGTTATTATTTTTTAACATCTACATATAATAATCGATTATTTTTCATAAAATAGTTTTCTATCTGTTGCATTATCAAGAAAATATTTCTATATCTCTAACTAAGATAGGTTTGTAGTTAAATTAACACTTGGATTGCATTTTTCAAAAAAAAAAATATTGTTTATTATATGCCTTTCAGATAGAAAGTGATGCATTGTAATTAATTACAATTCCAGCATTAGATCCAACATCTTTATTTCTTAATTCAAGCCAAAAAGGTCATCACCCATTTCAGAAATATGATGTTTAAGAGAAAAGGCTACTAACTTCAATTTTCAACTTTTAAAATAAAAAAAATAAATAAATAAATAAAAAAATAAAAAAAAATTATATTCTTTTTGTTAATAAATTAAGAAAAAAATTATTCAAAATTATGTTCAATTATAAAATATCTGTCTCAAATGTCCCTTTATAAGCTATTAGGTGTTTGCATATAATCCAATCATTTTTTCATTTGAAAAGGCCATTTATTAAGCAAAATTGGTGCAATAATTACAAATATTTTCCAGTCAATTCTTTTTTAGATCTATTCAATCATTTTCTCAAAATATTTGCAACATTCAGAAGAAGTCTTCATAGATCCTATAAAGAATATATAAAGTTTCGATTAATACCAAATCCACATATCTAGATTTAGATCTGGTCATGCATTTTGCATGTGTCGTCTTTCTATGATAAACATTATAAAACTAGCAAAATCACATTGAAAATGTGAGGGCGTGAAATTATATATAAATATAACTAGCAAAGTCACAAACGAAAACTTTTAAGAGAGGCCTGTTAAGCGATTAACAGAATACTTTTAAACAAAATCTTGAAAGGATTCGGATATCGGATATTGTTAAAATATAAAAACATAGATATCGAACAAATGCGTTGAAGTATCGGAAAATTTTATTTTTTTCTATTTTTTCGAAAACAAGAAAAAGACAAACTTTTATTTATTATTAGCATTCAGTAAGAAACGCGAATAAAAGTATTCTGTCGATGAGATGATGCAGTATGTACCTACGAACAAACCTATCTACGGTATTTGCTACTAATAAACGAAAAAGTGTATTAGCATTCATCGAGCAACAAAGTCTATGCTAATGAAAAAGCAACCAACGAAGCAATACATTCTGTTTTGCTGTGAAAACAAAACCGCGATAAATTCGTTCAATTCACGAGCCCGAAATATTTGAAATGAGATTAGTAAAAAGTAATCTTAATTTATTAATGTACAATAATACTAATAAATTAAAACAGAAATCTTAATGAGAGAATGAATTTCTCAATTATTATTTTCTAATTTATTTGATTCAATACCTTAAGAGATACCTTAAGAAAAAATCCAAGGCGAACTTTTTTTTACTTTTTCCGTCATATTTCGTTTGTTTGTTTTCAACAATGCAACGACATTTTATTTGTGTTTGTTAATGTGGCGGCGATGCATTTGTTCAAATACTTCAAGTTTGTATCTTTTATTTTTGTTTTCAGTAAGCCAATGAAATATTCAGATTTTCAAGAAAAGTTTCCTTTTAACTCGTTAAATAAAACTTTCTTTTATAAACAACTCCTGTTCTTTGAACTTGGGCGGAAAAAAAAGCGAAAAAAAAAAAATGCTTTAAAGTTTCACTTCTATACTTGGTCTTACAATTTACCGCATAGTTAGCCACCTTTTCAGAGAGAAGTTTATTTTTCAAAATCACTTGAATCATTTCATAAAAGTAGTTAAGAACTATGTTAATCATACTAATGGGACTTGGAAATGTTTTTTGTTTTAATGTACTCTTTCTTGTGGAAAGAAAGATAGAAAATCAAGCATGTTTTGCGGTAAATTATTCTGCTATTGTTATAATATCCAAGGAGTTAATGTCAAAATTTCTTGAAAAACGGAAAAAAAAAAAATTTTTTTTTTTAAACAATCGCTTCAAATGTCTGTTAGAATTATTTGGAGTTTATAAAAATTTTTACAACGCATACCTGAGTATATATTAATATTCAAACTTAAGATTCAGTACAAAGTTCGTTTCAATTTTGACTCTTATGGACTCCTTATAGAAACTTGATCGATTCACAGGTGTTCATTTCAATCTTTCTAACTTTTTATTATATATAAGCCTACGTGTATGTACACGAAAGCTTGTTCACATAAGAAACAAAAGTAGGGGGGTCGAAAATGTTTTCTATATGAGCGAATGATTGATTACAGCTATGTTTTCTTCTGCATAGAAATTCCCGAGAGCGTGCGGCGAAGCTTGCGCTTGACGAAAGTTTGTTCGGCAAAACACATAAATGATTCGTGGTCATCCAACTGCTTGTTCTTATATGCCTCATGTCTGCCCGGCGACGAGTATTTTTCGGATTGTAGAACGAAAGCTCGGGAGTTGCTTCTATTTTAGATGCCTTCTCTTCTCATTAGTTCTCTACTATTTAGGTCTGCAGTACTTATCTATGACTGATTGCGGTAGTAGTTGAACTGGGAGCACAGGAAACGTTAGCTGAAGATGTCGATGTCTTCCCAAGTACATAATAATCCTTAAAATTAGTTGGTGGAAGTTCACTTCCGGGTAAGTACAGAAATATTAAAGTGAACAACAAATTCTTCGGGGATTAGGTGCCCAAATGAGGGAGCTCTTTGTACTATGTTGGCAACGTCAACAAACTTAGAGAATGCCTTTTTGCCTGATCACTGGTACGACCCTTCGAGGTGGTTGTTGGTAAATGGGCTGGGTTTACCCTCTGACCAGAAGGAAACTTTGGGCTGTATTCAGTGAAGGTTTGTTCTGGAATTGCGGAGCACGCCTTGTGGGGATTGTTCCAAAGCCCGAAGTACGCTGACGAACATTAATTGAAATTGGTCTAGTATTTAAATATACCGTGGAGTTAAATTTTCAAGGCAGGTACCTACGTAAAACAAAGACACCAGGATACCTCACGTCTCCGAAACTAAAGCTGGAACATGTGGGAATCCGTTAGAAGACTGGAAACATGTATTGGTGGAATGCCTCATGTACTCTAGTTTTAGAGACTTGGAAGCAATGGGTATAAGACAGAGAGACGGCGATTTTCTGACTGATTTGGTCTTGGGTACGTTTGCATGCTGGGCCTTTGTTAGACTGCGTGCTGAGACGCGAGGTATGGACAATCCTATTTGATGCTCCTTGCCCGTATACTCTGTGGTACCTGACAGTAACTTATAGACTAACTTTGAAGTCAGCTGCATGGTACAGTGATGGTATGGATACCCGTTTCCACGTTTCTATGCATTGCTATTGTTGATCCGCGATTTGGGCTTTACCACGTCCTATAGCGTGTCTTCATCTGGTATTCGGGGCCTAATCATCCCCCGGACGGTGAGTGTGCATTTTCCCAATCCGTGTGCGATCGGGCACCGTGGGGTTAAGTCTCCACGGCAGGAACCCACGTTATATCGCCAGAGATATACCTCACGTTTCTACTACTATTTACATTCATAAGCAAACGTTGACATGACGCAACGTACTTTAATCGCACAAGGTAGACATGTACATATATTCTTACTTGTTCGTGTCAATATGAAAGAAACGGCAATAGTTCGTCGACTAGGCATACAAGTATAAAATGACCTCTGCTGGACGAAACATATATTCAAAGTGTCGAAGAAGCAAGCTCTTTTAAACGGCAGAAGAAACACTTTACACCCATGCACGAAACACATGTTCAAAGCATTGAGGGGGCGTTTTAAAACGGTACGAGAAATATTCCAAACCAACCGATATTCGCTAATATCCGACTAAGATTTAAGCATAGGTTTGCAGAAGCTTCCAACTATTGCTGGGGTAACTCGATTGCGTACAGCGTCGGGCTTAAGCGCTTATGCATTACGAACCCCTCTCGACCCCTCTAAGTTTCATCAGAATGTGAACTGTACGGTAATTGTGATAAAAACGTATCCGTGTATCCATCAAGTCTCCTAATACGACAAATCGCACTTCACAGCGCTCTTATTCATTTCTTCTAGAATTTTCGTAAATCCCATGGCACACTACATGGACTTTTTGCTCTAGAATCGTTCTAAACCCCTTTGAAACCATTTACTTATGGAAATCTCTCCCGCCGTTCCTACTATCCTCACATTTCCTTCCTTTTATAACAATAATAATTCATGATCATCACCCCATTTAGGATGTATGGAGGACATCCTCTACATGATTGGTCATTTAAAAAATAATAATAATAAGCTATGATATATATACGGATGTAACACTTTCCACTATAGAGCGCTGCAGTTCGAGACAGACAAGACTTCTGGACCCGATTAAAAAGTAAAAATAAAAAAAAACTCTATGTTTCGTATATAACTGCAACAGTTATATAAGCTGGACCTACATAACGTATTACTTAATATGTTTTATTCGTTTTCAATAATCTAAAAAAAGAAAAAATTCACTGAACTATCTTTAATCATAAAGTAGCGAACCTGATAACTCGAACAATTCACGACTAATGGCTAATGACGAATTGACGGAAAGTTATAAAAATTGTAGAACTCTTTCTCTCTTTGCTGGCAAAAGGTTGTTCAACAAATTTGGATTCCCTGCATATCATTATTTTAATCTCCAAGAGTATGTATGTAGAAAGTCATACTTTGATTATCACACATACTAGAGGCAATCAGCACACAAATGTTTTTTGTTTGTTTGTCCCTCTCTTTTGTGAATTGCTTATGTTCTCATACATATAGCGAAGCTTATGAAACATATCGTTATACGTATACGTGCACTTTACTAAACATCAACTGTTAAGATTCGTGGTCAAGTGTGCATAACTTTAACTCAACCACCATAGGACGAGCGCAAACACGCATACGCTGTGGTATATCAATCAATAGCATCCAAAACAAACACAACAACCAGCATCAAGTCAATAATCAACATTAGCAAAGATTTCTAAAACGACACAAGCCACATTACGATACGAAAGAAGCGAATCTAAGTCAAGTTTCCTGCATCAGCACTTTTGTGGGTGAATATTTCACCAAACTTTATCAAGATATGTACTATTGTAGATTGCAACGTTTTACAAAACGGGTCACAATCATAATCACAGTCGTCCTCATTAATGGGATTAGAAAGCTAAACTTCACAATTTATATAAAAGAAAGTTGAAATAAAATTCTGTGGTGATTTGATTGCAATTTTTAAGCGTTTATTGAAAATAACACTTCGACGTAAGTCAGCCTAAGTAAATATACAATTAGCAGCAACATACAGGAATACAAATGAATAGCTATTTGGTTTACAGGAGAGATGAAAATCACATCATCAGCTGACCAAATATAGGCAAATATGTGCATCAATAAGAGCGTATTGTTTAATTTCAATTTTGTGTCATTTCTTTTCATACAAATGGCAACTCTGAAATTTGACAGTATGTCACTTATGATTATTGTTGCGATAATGGAACGCTACACGCAAATAGAACGCGTTATAATTGTGAGAACCCATTACGATGAGACAACTCGTAAACTTCGCCAAACTTTCGGACGAAAAAGTCAACCCAATGTGTCAACAATTCTAACAGTGTTCAAGAAATTTGAAAAAACTGAATCGACTATAGCTTCGCATCGTCGTACCGGTCGGTCTCTTGAAAACATTGCTGCTATAAGAGAGAGAGAGAGAGAGAGAGATAAAGGGAGAGAGAGAAAGAGAGAGAGAGAGAGAGAGAGAGAGAGTATGCAAGTCACCAAAAATCCGAAAATATCAATTCGGCATCACTCTCGAAAACTTCAAATTTCACGAAGCACCTTGCTGCGAATTTTAACTAAAGACTTTTACTTTCACCCGTAGAAGATTTAGCTTACTTAGAATCTGGTACCAGCAAATCATGAAATTCTGGAACTTGCGAAATAATACACTATTATTGAAACAACCTTTATATATCACATAAAGGAAAATTTGCGTGATGTTTTTTCTTCAGATTTCAAATTAATTTTTTCACGTAGTAGTCACAGACCTATTTTAAAGTCAACTTTATACTATTAAAAGAATTCCCCAGGATAAAACCTGAGCTATACATGTAGATCCAGATTATATAGAAAATAAGAAGCATTAACGGTCCACAGTACAAAATTATAACAATCGAAAATGGAGCAAATTAAAATGTTCAAAGATTTAAAACAGCACAAGATTTTGCTGATATTATTATCGGACTAGTTGCCTTTATCTGATATCCGAAGTAGTTCTAACAATTTGTTTTTTACATATGCGCCTAAATAGGTGTAACGAATTTATTAGACGACGATAAAGACGTACATTCCGGTGCTAATTTTTAATATGCTCGGCAATCTTGATTTCCTATCCATTTATAGAAAGAACAAAAGTTAGAATTTATTTGATCTTGTATTCGTGAATCGATCGATCTAAAGATTAAACTGGTTAAGTACGGCAGAGTACGTAACAGAACAACAAGATGAGAAAAATAACGAGACTCAACTCAATTTATTACAATATTGATGCCGTGAAAACTTTGACGTTGTTTTCTGCTTATCCTTCTCTCTCTATAAGAAAGATGTGAAAGATACAATAACAAAAACAATACCGCAACATATATCACACATTTTTCTTTTGTCCATTGTTTTCTCTATGCATCTCATATATGTACGCACGTACACGAATACACACACAGTTCAAAAATAGATAAAAACAAGAAAAAGAGAGAAAAAAAATATTGAAAGACAATGTTTAGCATGTAAATCAAAACTATTAGAAGCTTTTAAATGCATGTACTTGAAATACTTTTACAATGAACTAAAACGAAATTTTCTTTTTCTTCTTCTTCCTCTTTTTCTTCATATAAACGTTTTATATAACGTGAGTGAGTAGAGAAATGCAGAGAAAATATTATAAAATGAATCGAAGAGTGATAGAGAGAAAATAGTTCAGTGTCACATTTCCATATAGAACTCTGATTATTATTCGAGTCTCGTACCTTGACTTAACATTCCTACTAGTTTCTTGATTTCATTGCAACGTCGTGCTTTTGATGTTATTCGCACACACATACACACACACACACACGCACACAATATGCCCGCAGACACACACATATGTCCCCGCAAATATACACAAGATTCTAGTGCTTTCATTTTCTTCATCTATCTACGCTTTAATTTTTCTTAATTTGGTTTTTTTTTTATTCTTTGCTTCACCACCTCCTTTTTAGGTTTTCTTACTGTAAGAGCTCACATTGCTGGGCTAAAATAACGAAAAGAAAATGTTTTTTTTTAGATACGCAGGCATTAATGCTGTGAACATATTTGTTATAAAACCTCCTATTCCTTAAGTGTGTGTGTGTGTGTGTGAATAAGTAAATTTTATTTTTGTTTATTTTCACGATGCCTTCATGAGTTTTTTCTTTTATTTATAATTAAAATTTGTTTATTATTCTAATTTTCTTTCAAATTTCTTTATGTTCTTTGTGTTCATATGGTACGCAATTAATCGTCGATAGAAGATGTGCTACTATTCTTATTTACTCTTGTTCATAACGTCTCTCGAAATTCGAAAAAGTTTCAAAAACCATTTTACCGTATAAGTAAATAAAATCAAATATGAAAACTGAATTCACGATTTGTGATGAAACTTACATATCTATCACCATTTGCGGTATTTTTAATATTTTAATATTTCGTCTTCTTTTTAAGTTCGGTTGCGCCAGGGTGCCGCAGTAGTTTCCATCGATTTTTACCCCAAATATTAGATGAAAGAAGAGCTTAATAGAATTTTTATTATTAAAATTCAAAAATGATTTTCTTGTATTTTAGATAAACTTTATTAACCCTTTCGCATGGTGTTGGCATCTATGCATTATGGTCCTTTGATGTACGGGGTATCTGTACCTAGGATCGTCGTTCAGGGCTTTCTAGCTTTCCGATTCTAGAAATTTTGAATTTTGAAATTAAAAGGATCTTCGTGTTTGTTTTATTAACTGCACGTTTTATTGTTTATCGGGATATTTTTGAAAGTATTCGAGATGCATTCGACACTTAAATCTTATTTACAAAAGTATTGAATTTATTATCGTAAGAGGGGAAGAAAGAGAAACAGAAAAAAAAACAAGATGTGATGATCGGCAGGCAGAGCAATGATGTTCGACTATGCTTCTAAGTTTGCTTATTTCAAACCGCGGTTTATCGATTTGTTATGCTAGTATATCTGCCGCTGCAAACCTAATGCTCTCACTGTGTGTGTGTGTTTGTCGCTTTACCGCTTAATTCTGCTGGTATGACTATGTTTTGATGATTTTCTGACTTTTAATTTGTGACGAGGTAACGATATTTCCGTTTACCGGATATACTATATTCAGCAATCAGCCAGGCAGGTTCGCTAAGGGTCTGACATGGGCTTCACTGTTGATATAATTGCTGCCTATGACTGCGTTTGTCGATTTACTGCCTAATTCTCTTGGCGATCATACAATGGTTGATGTCCTCTACATACGGCAAAGTATTGGTACAAATGCGACGTTGTGAACGAGTTAAAGCAAATGTATGCTTTGTCAAACGGTAATCTTTTATCATATTTCGAATCAAATAATAGTGGGTAAGGTCCAAGCTGTATAGTGGATACATCTAAAATTTCCCTCTTAAGCTCCAGGAAATGTTTGAAGAGGCATTAATGGTATCTGCGATTTGGCATGGCCTTGATGGATGACAAAGACTTTGTTAGTGACACTGGAGAATGAAATCAATTGTTTCGCCTATTTTGAGTAACTCACAATGTACGATTCATTTTCAATTTCATCAAAAGCAAAACATTATATCACATATCATCTAGAATGACTTGAGAAGATTAGTTTTATCGAAATTAAGCGATTCTGAAGTCATTTACTGAGAAAAAATTGTTTAAAAATTTTTCTTTCATTTAATTTATAGATGAAAAGATACTCAAAACTTGAATTTGCTTTGAAAATTACTCGATGTTTTTGCAATTACGGGAATTGTATGTAGATAGATAATGTGAACTGAACTCTATCCGCGGAATATCATAAAGAAAACTATGCATGCAAAAGTTAGACTTTGTATTTAAATTTCTTGCATCTTGAGAATATACGCAGACGAAAAAAAAGCCATAATCTTCTTTTGAACGCAGTTTACAGGAGATGCGATAGCTATCTTCGTGTCTTATATATAAATGAAATAACACCCAAAGCACAAGTACGTTTACTTTAAGCCTTTAGCGATGCTTATAAAGGTTTTTAAGATCTTCCTATAAGATGAGAATTTATTAGTTTACATGAGATAAATGACCTTTTTTTTGCACTTTATAAGCACAGTGATTAAGGCTATCTCCAGACAGTATATGGTTATCTCGTCTATCTATTCGATAGTTTTTATGCATATTGGAGTTTGGAGGCGATTAAGGAAAACACTTTAAAATATGAATATTTTATATATGTATTGTAAGATAAATCTTATCTCGTTTTTCTATCGTTGTTCCCTTCCATCTTTAAGAATTTCAGCAATAGACAGACAAGTGTTTGGTTGTAGTGAGTTGATTTATTTGACTTAGAATCTCGATGTGCATGATTAGATGCCTTCTCTATCTAGTGTGGCGTAGGTGTTAAACAGTTTAAAGTGAATGTGACTGTGTATAGTATTAACTTTAAAATCAACTTGACAGCGTGCTTATCTTTTCACTGTTGTATACGCGTGTTTGTGAATAGAGAATCTGTGCTGTTAATTTAAATCTGTTTTGACTCACGCAAAACTTGATAAAGTTTAAACTTTTATGGAAAAGAAAAATCAATTTCGCAAAGTTGAATTATTGTAAAAGCACTTATCGAAGCTAACGCATGCACATAGAGAAAAAAAATCTTTCTAAACTGTCGTTAAAAAACTTGAATTATATATAAACACGACGTTTCAAAGATGTATACATGTATGTATGTATCATATGTATGCACGAATCTATGTATATATGTATGGATGTATGTACATATGTATGTATATGTATGTATGCATGTATGTAGTTACGTGTGTACGTGTGTATGTATACGTCTAAGCATGTGTAAATGCATGCATACATGCATAGACACACCTATATATATACATACATACATATATATGGTACATACATACATATATAGTATCATGTTGAAGCTGCGCTAAGAAGAACGCTTACGAAGACTTACGTGACGACATGACTGACGATTCAAGCTGAGACTTTGACAATTCTCCCGATGTAATACTTAACGGTAGTTTCGGAAGCATTACCGTCGGACGTGGAAAGGGTTTTAGTACGGTGAAAGTGCCACTCTGACTTTAGGTTGTTAATGCTTTGCACCGCTTAATAAAAAAAAAAAAAAACATATAAACCACATATATATATATACATATATACCACATGTATATATGTATGTATTGACAACGAAATTAAAATTAATTAAAATTCCTTTCTAGGAAGAGGAAGAATCACAGTAAACGAAAAGATCGTTTGCTCGCTCAAGTTAAGCGAATGCGCGAAAGTAAAAAAGTTGCAAACAACAGAATGCAATATAGTTTCTAAAAGAAATTTGCGGTTCAACTAATTTCATTTGCAACTTTTTGCAGCTAAATTAAATTTACAAAACACTTTCTGCTTTTGTTATATTTGTGAAGCGAAATGACTAAACGATTTCTCAAACAAGTTTGTCTTACATGTGAGCATCGACATGAAGAAGTTATCGAAAATAATTTTTTATTTTACTTTATTTTTTGCCTGATTTCCAGACACACATATCCAGCTACATTCATAATTAAAAACCAGATGTAACAGAAAAACCAAAATTCTAAACTTCAAGTAAATTATAAAAAAAAAAGCCGAAAATAAACAAAAAGTTGAAATAATAGAAGAAAAACTTAGAGCTACCGAGAAAGAAATAACAGTCGACTTGTTCCAAATCTTTTAATCCCTACTATATGCATGAGAAATAAAAATGTATTTGAACATATTGACAACTATGCCTTACTTACATACGGGTTTGGAGGCGAACCTTTAATCTAAACGAAACGTATTTTAGATAAAAGTTAAAGCTGAAACATTTGAGAGCCATTATTTGGAAAAAAAAAAAAATGAGAAAACTCTCAACTATCAGCACTAATCGGTGATTTTCCGCAATTTCGAAATTAGTCCAACAAGAATGAAAGAAAAAAAGATGTGTTCGTTTCTATCTCTTTCAGTAAGCACTAATTCTGATAATAAATCATAATCTGGCCTTCTATCAAACGTTCTGTTGATTAATAATAGATTAACCGGAAAAGTTACTTGAGTAGGTATTGATACGATAAATTGTAAATCATCAAGTAAGAGTAAGTTTCAGCTTTGATATACAAGGCTTTCAGTTTGTGAGCGAGTTAAGCATATATATAGAGAAACATTTATAATTTTCCAAAGAATGTTACGCTGAAATTCTTACAGAATGCTTAGCTTTGTGCGAAGTTATTCCTTTCAGGAAAACCCCACATCAGATTGTAGTTAAGAACGAAGGGAGAAATTGCAATATTTCTGGGAAGACGATTTTGGCTTCTTCCTTCTTTGCGAAACATAAATATTCCTAAACTGTTATCTTTGCGAAGTCCCAGTCATAAAAGTTACATTAATGTCTTGACGGCTAAGAAGCGTTCGCTGTTATTAGATCATACTAATGACTGTTCCATTTCAGTTCCAGTAGTTTTTAATGTCTGTTTGAAGTAGTGGATGGACTGGAATTGACGGACATAGTTGTATTGTGTCGACGACTTTGCAATTATAAAATATCCTTAAGATAGGAAAGTAGAATTGGTCTTCCAGGATGCATGAGAAATCCAAAGGTCAAAACAAATTCACAGAGCTCATGTTGAGCAAATAAGAAAATTCCTAGAATGCATTGCAACCTATCCAACATACTGCTTGAAGTATGAACCCTCTCACCGTATGGCATATTATCGCATGTCATTGTCTTCGAACTGAATTTTCTACGCGATGTAATTATTTTCACTTATCGACCTAAGTGAGTCTTATTTACAAAAATTGACCGATAAGCGTGAAGCTAGTTTTCGATTCTCTAAAGTTTCATTTTGTGTTTGCAAACAATAGTTTACCAAAAAATGTTCGCATATCTCTCCGTTTCATTTATAAAATTAATATTTAATAACAAAACTGCAAAACAGCAACAACGATAATGAAAACAATAAAGTTTAAATTAAAAACGCCCGTTTATATTAATTATTTAAAGAGCGGACAAAAAAAAAGCAGAAATATGCAAAAAATGAAGTTTTGTGAATTTTTCATATGTGCGAAGCCATATGTGCACACTAGCACATATGAATGTATTTTATTTGTGTTGTTATACACACAGCCACGTAGAGCGTAGCAGTATATTTTAAAAATTATTATGTAAAACAATATTTATTCTCGTGAGACATTGCATGTGGTTTACCGTTATTTTGAATGCTTACCGCATACGTGCTCACTGTTTTCGAATGAAACGGGATAAGAAAGAATAAAATTCTCTTGCATTCAATCGTATATTTGTTAATCGTCATATCATTGTGTAAGTAAGTGTAACTCTATGTTTGTGTTAATGTTTTCGTTTTGTGTTTGTGTTTTTGTGTGGGTGCTAGCGATTTTCAAAATGGTTATATTTGGTTTTCCATTCGCTTTCATCAATTGATTGTACGCCAAGCCATTCTCACTCTACATTTTTGTTGTTGTTGGTTTGATGACGTTTATATTGTTTGCTCATGTCGTTATTTGTGTGGTTGTTTTGCTTGTTGACTTGTTTGCCTAAAAAAGCACAATAAATGATAACTGAAAGGGACGATGGAGAAGCAAAAAGTGTGCACTTAGTCGGCACAAAAGAACGTTTGTTTTAATGTAAATTGTGTCGAGGTTAAAGGTTAAATATGCACAACTTAAACTTTTTCCTTTCTTTTCTTTTTTCTTTTTTTTTGCTCTTTCACTCTCTCTCTCTCTCTCTCTCTCTCTCTCTCTCTCTCTCTCTCT
>KK351080.1:490785-517109 GCA_000671755.1 Glossina brevipalpis | reverse complement strand
TACTTTACGAGAAATCTACCAGTGTAGCCATCTACCGAAAAAATAATGGATTTCTTTTTCCCCAAACTAATATTTGCCTTATTTGCGCAGACACACACAGACCAACCTGTTCAGATTATTTTCAAATAGAATCTGTTTTCTAAGTAACAATTAATCAATAAAAGTTACTCTACTCACACACACACTTTAGACTGTCGTTGGTATGTTATTATTGTCATTTGAAAATTTATGATACGAGTTTTCATATTTTTACAAAAGCATTGACAAATTCATTATACCTGCTTCTTTGATCTTTCAACGTCGAGAGTAAGGATGCAAACGCAGCACAAAGTATAATGGAAGTGAAAGTGAGCAATTAATTTAACAAAAACTAATAATGTTTACAGTAGAAGTTTATAATGGGGATAAAGAGTCGTTCATAAGAGGCTAACAAAACAAAGGATAGAAAAGTTTTCTAATAAATCATTGATTGGAGCTCATGTTATAAGTTGTTTATTTTTATTTTTTATTTTTTTTGTCTTTTGTGTTTACAAAAACGCTAATAAACTAATTGCTATGAGTTTAACATGAATGATTTAACAGGAAAATGAATCAATCATCTGTGAGAACCCTTACAAACTAATAACATCCATGTCTTACTTTTTCTTATTCAGTCAATCATACGACGATTTTCAAACATCAGCTTTTTGTTGATTTTGCCAATGTTTCTCTATGGTTTGTGGCCACTGAAAGCCAAATAGAACAAGGCAAATCAACACACACACACACACACACACCACTGAAGTTATTTTGAATATTTTCTGTCATTCACATGTGTTGTATGTTCTCGACATACATTTGAACGTAGACTTTCTACTAAATTTCCATCCGCTCAGTGCACATAATTGTGCTAAAACGAAAGGCGCTCAATTTCTCTCCTCAACTTACTTTCCTATTACAGAAAGAGTAGAGTAGTCAAAATTATAATTAGCCACAATTGCAATTTTGAGGTGAAATATCACCTTACCTGCACTAAAAATGGGGTAAATTTTAAATGAAAAAAATTAAAATAAAAAAAATGAAAAGATTTGCTAATAAGCAGGTTTTTACATATGCAAGTACGAAAATTATAGTCGACTGGGCCGACTTTCCACCATCTTAAAAGATGGTAACAAAAAATACATATTGATAGGGGGGCGTGACTGATTTTTTCTATTTTTATAGAGTACCATGGAAATTTTAATTGTGTAGTCTATAAGCAGCGAGCAAAACACCCAGAAAACAGAGGTGTTATTTTATACTTTAGGCGAGACCTGGCGACCGATTTGACCCATTTTCAACACCGAGGTATGTGAAAATACTTTCAATGCTTTTGCCAAATTTCATCCAGATATCTTAATTCCTGCGACCAAAAGAACAGTTATCGCAGACATTACACAAAAAAGCAGACAGACGGACGGACGAATAAGTCTAAGTGGATTCTAATTTTAATACTGATTTGTAGCTTTTTTCTTAACGTTGCAAATGTATTCACAAAAAAATTAAACTCCAATACTCTGCCATGATAAGTAGGCATGGTCGATTCTTTGCATTTTTGTACTGATATTAGGGGATGGCTAGCATAATAAATCATGAGATTTTTATATAATATATCTATCTGACATAGTTTTTGAGTAATGAGCAAAAAACCAGACTTTTTTCTTTCATAAAAGTAGAGGTGTTCTCTGTGGGCGTGTCCTTTGACCGATTTTTCAATATCAAAGTGCGTGCAAGAAATTTTCAATGGTCGTGCCAAATTTGAAGCCGATATCTTAATTTCAAATATAGAAAGAAAGAATATTCAAAATAGATGGACACTAGCAAGCTCACATGCTTAAATCGAGTTTAAATTTGAATCATATATACTTTGTGGGGTCACTGAAACTTTCTTCTAGGCATTACAAACAAAATGAGAGACGGACAGACAGAGAAACGGACAGATGGAGAGACGAACATGCTTAAGTTGATTCCGAATTTAATACAGGATTAAGAATATATACAGATTTTATGGGATCACTGCAACTTTCTTCTGGGTATTACAAACAAAATGACAGACGGACAGATGGGCAGACGAACATGCTCAAATTGATTGTGAATTTAATACAGGATCAAGAATATGTACACTTTATGGAGTCACTGAAACTTTCTTCTGGGTATTACAAATAAAATGACGGACGGACAGACGAACATGCTTAAATCGATTCTGAATTTAATGCTGGAATAATATACATACTTTGTGGGGTTTCTGAACGGATGTTGCCGGCGAAATGACAAAATGAACGCACTCCTCACTTTCGGTGGTGGGCATAAAAATTAAAAAAAGTATTTTTCACATACATGAGCGAAATTCTAATGAGCTTTCCTTGTGTTGCAGAAGCAGACGATTTTTCACCTTAAAAAGTAAAATAATAATTCAAAGTTGAAAAAAGTAAGAATGAATTCGTTACACATATACAAATATGAATATATATATATATTTATATATATATTCATCATATTGTCATTGTACTCAAAATACATATAATAGAAGCCTACAAGTACGTTTGGAAAATTGAGTGTGAGGTTGCTTGATATACAACTCATTCATTGGTTTTCTATTTTTTTTTTTTTTTTTTTTTTTTTTTTTCACTTATAAAGCCATATAGCAAATCTGATTCCGTTATAACGAATGAATAGAGTGAAGTGATTTGTTGTGGTCTATCTATTTTTACTATGAAATCATTAACCGGTGTCTGCCTAATGATTATAATAAAGTCAAGAGCATGTCATGGAGAGAAAAAAAGTGCAAACAATGAAATAAAATCTATATGGTAAAAAAAAGGGAAAAATCTTAGTGAAATAATAAAAAAAAAGTAACTAAGAAAGTAACCCTCGAAATATTTCTATTCACATTTCTTGTTTCTCTGCTTGATTTAGCTATGATTAGTAAGTTCAGCACCCGTTTTATATATAAAGCGAAATAATAATAATAATATCTTTCTTTACAAAACCGGAAACGCTTGAGATTAGCTTAAATTCATAAACTATCAGAAAAGTGATACTAACAATAAAAACTAACAATGGAGCTAGAAATAAAAGGAATACACACATTTATATAAATAAATAAATAAATAAATAAATAAATGAATAGTGTTCGTATTTTATCTAGGTATTATGTGTGTTACAAAAGATTTGATAAGAGATTTATAAAAATGATTAGAAACATTACAGTTAGGCAAGGTCAACTCTTAAATAAATTACATAATTTCTCTTAATACAATTCTTCATTCATATTCGTCAGCAAATATAAATAATCATACCTTGTTATCATATAAAGAGTGGGAGCCGAAAATAGAATTTATACGTTCTACATTTAATGGAATAAATTTTCGAAATCAAAAGTCACTATTTTCAACTAATTTTCATTCTAAGACACTAACATACATTGTTATTGTATAAAATCGAATCTTTTCTAAAAGCATTAATAACGAATAGATTTCAAAAAATGAAATGATTTCATTCCAATACAATTTTTAGATTCTAGAAGATTATTTTTCTTCCATTTTTGGTGATAAATATTAAAAATGATGAACTTTGTGAATTGTAAATAGAATGATTTTTTCAAATAAGATATTAGACAAGAAGTCCGATCCCATGATATTCGACCTAATAGGTCTTATTGTTGAATCAAAGAGTATACACGAAAATTGCATAAACACAATCATACTTGGACTGATATCGAATCGAAAGACATCTTTAAATTGATTTAGAAAATATTTCTGAATTGGTTGGTACGATAAAGAAGAGTCAATCTAGATATTGCATATAATCGCTTCAACTTATTACATCGTTATCACAATTGTTGCAGGGTATATAATTACTGACAGCATATATCAATATGTGAATACATTTATGTATTATCCTAAATAGTTCATGTCTTGAATAATTTTTTTTTTCTTTTTTTACTTTTTTTAAATCATTTTCATCTGCTCCTATAGCCATAGAGCAATTCGCAGTCGGTTATTGCGAATGAGACGGCATCATACATTTGTTATTATACTTCATCTCCATTTTTAATACGAAATGGATAAATCATTAACCGCTATCTATATAATGGTTATAACACATAGACACAATAGTATTTCATAGAGAAGGCTTGTATGAAAGCAATAAAATAACCAAGAGATACCGAAGTAATAAAAAGGAAGTAATAAAAAGGATAAAAAGGATACACTTATAGTTGCTATTCGTTTCTCTTTTTTTTTCCCTGCCTTTGTGCTGATTAATACATCACCAATTTAGACATGCTTATGACAGCAGGGTAAGAATAATAAAATCTTTCCCTACGAAACTGAAAACGGTTGAGCTTAACTAATGTTCATAAGCTATAATATACAGCCATGCACAAATAGATAACTCACATTTCTTCACCATGCGCATGAACACAAAAATTTATAAAAAAAGATTAATAAACAAATATATTATTTTATTTTCCTTTTCTTTTTTTTTTTTTTTGTTTCCAAAATTATCTTTAAAATATATATAAAAAAAAATGTAGATTAGTAATTAAAATAGTAATAAAAATAAAAAATCTGTGCAATAAAATAATCTCAATGGCATGAAAGCAAGGAGGTGTGAAAAAAAAAGGCAAGACTCTGATGTAAACGCCCTATGATATATGCATGAGATATAGTTGCTTCATCTATTAAGTTCAATT
The DNA here is from genome assembly GCA_000671755.1 of Glossina brevipalpis. NCBI lineage: Eukaryota > Metazoa > Arthropoda > Insecta > Diptera > Glossinidae > Glossina > Glossina brevipalpis. The sequence goes on along the minus strand of KK351080.1, from coordinate 512,395 downwards.
GTGTACAATCGTTAGGGTGTTATGGCTAAGCAACTATTCATGTTGTCATAAATGCTTTCACATTTTCCGTTAGGCAAACAACCGGGTAGTAGTCGCACTTGTACCCAATAAATGTGTCTTATGCTTCTCTTTATATTTTCGATTCATACAATATTTATTGAAAGGTAAACTACGATCTATTGCTGACATTAATCAAAATTATTGAATAACTATTCCTTAAAATAGTGAAGCAAAAAAATTCAAAAGAAAAAAGTTTCTCTTACTCTTCGCTAAGAAGAAGAAAATTAGTCAGTGAAACTATTGTCGTGTTGATCTTTGTCCTTTCAATTTCTTATCTATCAACAATGTGTCTACATTTACTTTTCATTTTCTTCATATACCCTTATCCGTGAGTCAATTTTTGCTACTTCACGATATATGGTTACGTCTTCATTTAAAAGCAAACAAACGAGCAAAAAAAAAGGGAAAAATTTGACGAACTTCACAACATCCATTAGCCTTTCGCTTCTGACAAAACAATTTGTATCATAAAATAAATTAAATTGTTTTCAAGTTTTTAACACAACAATGTAAATATATGACGACTGCAGAAATCTCTTTTCAATCTTGTTTCTGTGTATCCTGCCATATATTTAAAAATTTGTTTTTCGTTACATTTTATGTCAGTTCAATATGCATTTTGTCTACTGGTTTGAAATAAATTGAATTTATGCCATTACTTTGCGTTTCTTGCCGTACACAAGCACTTTAACTTTTGCGCAGAGCGCAAGTTTAATGGGCCTTACGAGCTGTTATGTTTAGCATATTGTGTTTGCATTTCTATAAGCCGAGCCCGAGTGCCGTTACTACAATATATTCATTCTACAATATATATTCGTTGTAACAATTTCTAAAGCGCGTTTTTCATCTTTGATGTCATGAATAATGTATGGCTTGCAATTTAAAGAGAAGACGAAACAGAGAAATTTTTAAAAACAAATCTACTACAGCCTGAAGCCTGAAGCAAAATGAAATATTAGATGCATAGTATAGAACGAGAACGCGTAAAAAGTAACATAGAAAACACAATTTTGTAGAAAAACATGGAAATCGATACTGACGCTGACGACTGAACTCTTTCGAAAAAAAAAATGAATTCAATTTTAATTTAAATGCAAGAAAATGAAATTTACTAAGAAGTGGGCGTGCGCGGGAAATCATGAGGACTTTTATATTCATATACGGTTGAATTTCAATAAAAAGGAAATCTTCTTCTAAAAGTAGAAAATTCATAAATTTTTCTTTTTTCAATCTATAAAAATTGAAAAACAAGGCCAAGTCTCTTTCACTTCTCAGAAAACAAAAACGCGGAAAAGTAGCATAAAAACAAAGTTAAAAATTAAAGTATTTTTAAAAACTAAAATTTTAATATACAAGTCACACCACATTACTAGTGAGAACGTGAAAGAAATCCAATAAATGAAATCCGTTTGTTTGTTATCTAAAAAAAGGAAAAAATTGTATCTTAATTGAAAAAAACGAGTTAAGCTAACTTTTTTTACAAAGCACATCAAACGCCAAATAACAAATGACGCAAAAAACGAAATTTAAATATGCAAGTAGCTCCACCCACAATTATATATAAAATATACATATATATATATATATTATGTTGCGTGCGGAAAATAGCGTTTTTCATCAAAATTTGAAAACATTTTGTACTTATATATAAAAATGAATTTTTAAAATCGAATAAATGCAATTTTAATCGATAACCTTCTGCAATTCTTCTGCTAAAATTATTATGTTATCACTGTAGAACATCTGAGATTTATTTTCGAGAAACTTAATGAGGTGATTTTCATAGGCATCTTTTGAAGTTAGTTTTGCATCGTTAAGAAAGCTCTGTAGCTCTTATTATTACCTTTGCTACCGTGCAATTTCATTCATCGTGGCCAGCGATATTTTTTTCAGACTACTATCGTATATGACCCACACTTTATTGCCCGTTAGAAACCTCTTCAAAAATGCTCCGAAATTGATTTCAGTTTAGCAGCGACTAGTAAAACCCTGGCAGTTTCGACTAAATTAAAAGAAGTCTCATATTTTTATACCCCATAGCAAAAGAGAAAGGATAGGATAGACGTACCTTTTATTACACCAATTGGTTTAGAAAATGATTCTGAAGGCAGGCAGGCTTTAATCGATTCAAAAAATGATTCTTTATGCCTATCTATTCTTTTATTCAACCTACAGGTCGCAATTTCAGAGTAATGTTTTGTTTTTTTATTTATTTATTTATTTAATTTTTGACTATTTACAATTTTTATAACCAATCCCCATATAATAGCGCATTTGAAATAAATTCTTTTTTTTTACTGTTTATAATACAATTTTTATGACCACTCTCCATATAACGTCTCATTTGAGAAACGTTTCTGTATGAGAAAAATTGGAAAATCTATTATTTTTGGACAAAAATTCAGTAGGTGATAGTAGTTTAGGATATAAAATAAACCTGATAATTTTCAATTGGATGGGATCATTTTTTGAACCACTTCTCATGTAATCGTTCCCATGAAAATTCTTTCTTCTCTTTATACCGTAAAAAGATCTAATTTGTAATATATTATGACATAAATGAGTTCGTAATAATAATTTGACATAAAATTAAATATGCTAGCTTTTGATCTTTTGATTCAATTATATATAACAATTTTCATGGAAATTAAGTCATTATATTGTAATAACATCTAATTTTTAGTACTGTATGACAAAATTAGTTGATAAATAAGAAGATCTCTGGCAAAAAAATCAAATTTGCTAAATTTGGATCGTGTCAGTTTACATTTTAAATCCCATTCCCTATAATGGCTTCCATGAAAAGTATGCCTTTTCATGTTATAATTTGTGGTATTTTTTTTCACATAACTAAATGACGAAATGTATGCGGGAAACTGGTGTAGAGTATTTAATGGTCGGCTTTGCCCGTCTATAACGTTTTAAATTGCTTTTTTAAGTATCTATGGATTGTCGTCTTTTAGCCGGGCTTAATAAGATTAGTGTTACTAAAAATTACATAACTTTCAAAAATATCTATTAGCAAGATGCCACGAACTTTTTTAGTTTTACTACTTTATTTAGAAATATTATTATTTAGATATCATTTTTTTTTTTTTTTTTTTTGAGAGAGAATATTTAAAATATATTCTATTTATATTAAATTTGAAAAATATTAGCCGATATATTGATCTCTCCGTATATAAAAATTCTCATAAAAATTGATCCTTTGGCAACACGATTAACATTTTATATTTTACAATGAAGTTAATGCTGTAAAGTATTTAACGATCGGCCTTGTCTGATTGTATTGTAGTAACTTTTTTTTTTTTATTTTTATCGAATTTGAAGTTTGCCACACGTGTTACTCGGGTCGGCAATAACGAAATGCTTAATAGTAATTTGTTACATTTCGGTATCCTATTGATAAATATTTATCATTTTTCATTAGATTTTTTATTAAATAGAAATAAGCGTTAAACTTCATGTTCATTTTTGCTTCCATAAGGGGATTTTGAATGAAATGATGAAAAATGAAAAACGAAATTTCAAAATAGGCTCTACTTTCTGTGAAACTATAGTGTAAACAAATTATTAGCTATTCAGTAAAAAAACAAAAAAACAAACAAACAAAGAAAACCATTAGCAGAAATTCCGAGAGAAGAGAGTATGGCAGGATACACTGTAACGACTGCAACAGTACCATCAGCCGCCATAGATGCATTTAAATGCATTGTTAAGCCATTAAACTTACGTTTAAGTTTTAATGCTTATTTAAACGCATTACATAAGTAAATCAGAATATGGAAAAACAGTTACAAAGCAGATGGTGCTGCCAACAGGAGAAAGTGAGAGAAAAGTGAAAAAAGGTATACACAGTTGGGAAAACCATAACCCATTTAAGCTCCTCTAACTTTGTTAACAAAGCAACATTAAACATTTGAGAACAAAGTTTGACCCCATAGTAGCTTGTCCTCGTCCTCGTCCTCATTCTCGTTCTTGTCTACTTTCTCATTCTCCCTCCCTCTCTCTCTCTCTCTCTCTCTCTCTCTCTCTGTCTTTCTCCCTCTCTCTTTCTCTATCCCTCTCTCTCTCTCTCTCCCTCTCTCTCTCTCTCTCTCTCTCTCTCTCTCTCTTTAATCTCATGTAAGTGGCTTGCAATGATTGACTACTACAAGAACATACCCGTGTTTTGCTTATCTATTCTGTACTTGTGCCTAACATACAAATAGCCATATGCATGTGTGGGTATGTGTATATGTGTAGGTGAGTGAAAGTTTATTTAATGCGGGTAATTGAAATTATGTTCTAAAATGGTAAACATTCATATATACTGTGTAGGTTATATATTAACTTACAAGGAAAGCAACAAACGACACATTATTCAGACAGTTATATATATATAAACATATTACAAAGAATTATTCGTGTCTACTTAAACATGTATCTCCATGTGCATGTGTAATATAATACATTTATATATGATATGATATGATATATATATATACGTTCGTGCGTGCGTGTGTGTGTGTGTGTATATATATATATGTATGTATGTATGTGTGTATGTATGTATGTATGTATACATAAATGTATGTATACACATTACTTATATGAATTGTTTATACTTGTACCCTGACACTTGACATCATTTTCATTATGTCCCTCATAAGTAAACTCAACTACTTTTATAAATGCACATATGTTTGCCTACATGTAAACTACGTATGTAGCTAATCCATAGACATAGCTCTATGTATGCTACACGCCCATTAGTCAACACATACTTTTGCCTAAGCAATTACTAACAAAAATTAAGTATATTTAGCAAATGAATGAATGAAAGAATGTTTATGTGTGCGTTTCACTTACTTACATATAATTTCCTATAAATTTTGTGCTTTTATACGTAAACGCCTTCTGTCACATTATTCGTGGGAATTATATAGCAATAACAATAACACATACACATATATATATATATATATATATATATATATATATATATATGTATTTGTTGTATACATATTTATATCTTTACCATACATTTGCTAACAACAGTAAGCGAATATAAAACCTTTTTTATATCGTATTATCCTATGAACTTGGTGCGGACTTTAAAAAAGGAGTAGCTATGATTTGTTTTGCCATTTTTTGAAATTCATTTTAATAAATCATTATTTCAAATATTCAAAATTCAATTCCATTCATTCACATGCATTTAAAATTAATTGTAAGATTTTCGATTTCCATTTAATTTATTATTTATTTACTTTCAATGAAATGAAATTTAAATTAAAGGAAAGAAAAATGTTGCATTTAAAGCATCCAATAATTTTGTATAATATTCAATATTCTCCTTTTATTAAATCAAAAATACACAAACACGCACACACAAAAGCAAACATGAGTATAGACACATGCAAGCGTGCCCATACGTCAGCATACATATATATATATCTATATATATGTGTATATATTCTAGAGTATACTTTAAAATCTTCCTTTCCTTGATGTACTTAACTTGCTCTAACGACACCTCTTATCAGGGAAGCTAACACACATTCAGCCGCATACAAGTAAAACATGTTTGTTTACCATTGAAAACTCGTTAGTCAACAATTTTTCCAGAAACTGCCACATTTAATTTACATATTCATACATATGCGATCATATAGCCATGCACATACGCACACTCGCACGCACAGGCACACGCATGCCATAAACGCAACAAACACAATGACAATAAGCAGTGCATGGCAGTGAAGCAAATATTCTCCTTCTCATATAGAGCATACATTAATACACATGCAATGATACAAAAGCATGTTAAGTATCGTAACAACATCGTGATAAAGTACAAAATAATATTAATAATCGCGACCGAATGTTTGTGTGTATAATTAAGAATTCGATGACGTTGTCTATCATAAAAAGTCAATTTGCCTAAACAAATGAAAAAAAAAAAAAACGAATAATTAAAATTTAAAAAAAACGGCAAAAGAAATCATATTAAAAATTTTTATCTAATAATTAAATTCTACATTTTTAGAACACTTTCTAAAGATTTCTAGAGAAATTTTCTAAAAGCAAAAAAAAACAAAAAATATATGAGATCAAGTATATCATGATCTTGGGAAAAGTAAATAGCGGGTCTAAGCAAATACTTCGATATATTTGCGATTAGTCTTAGCATAGCCACCAGCTTAGTGCCATGATCTAGCGAGAGGTAGGCGGAAGAGATCATAAATTACAATCAAGTTTTAGTATAATGTTTAGTAAGCATTAATACAGAAGGAAATGTTTCCTTTGGCGAATTTCCAATTCTTTAAGAAGCATTCGAGTTAAATTAACTTAAAGCACATTTTATTAGATTTTATGTGCATTGCATGGGAGATGAGACATTTTCCTTTCAACCTTGTCTTGTAAGTTAAACTTGAATAATGACGAGAGAAAAGTAAATAACATTTTTGATCAAATGATTTCAAATACATTTCAATTTTATATAAAAAGCAACTGCTGAATGTTTGATTCCAATGCTTTAACCTACGATGTGTTCATGAAAACGGAAATTTATTTCAAATCTTTAAAAATCGTAAGGAGAAATCTTAACAAACAAATGCATGTTAATCCTGAAGGATGTAACTGAATGAATGAATGAATGAATAAGTAAATGAGTGTAAGTTGGTAAATTTCAAATTGAAGAAAAGGAAATTGATTGTCGTCGTCGTCACTTTTCTGAGAGAACTAAAAATTCTACAACCTCCCACACTATAGCAATGGGAAGGAAATTAGAAACAAGAGGAAACAATCATTATCATCATAAGAAATAAAATATTAATGAAAAGCTATAAAAAAAAATAGATACACAGAAGATTGTGAATTATTTACATGAAAAGATAAGATTTCGCAGAAAATTTCAAAATTTGAATGAATGCATTTACGCAGCAGTAGCATACAAGCAGACAGAGATAGAGCGATGAAGAATACATTAATATTTGATACAAAATTTGATAATAAATACATATATAAATGTGTGTGTATGTTTTTTTTTTTTACTATGCGTGTTGGAGGTAGGAATCTTCCAAAGATACTACCAGCCGGTACCAGCAGTATGCATGATTCACCATCCATGGCGCCTATGTACTAAACCTACCCCACCTACATCACAAGCGCTGCTTCTTCCGACACAGTACGGAACGGGCATTTCTGCCTTAAGGCGCTGAGACGATATATTGCCGTTAATTTTCGGTATGCCAATTTTGCGACTAGTGCATTCGCCCATACTGTTCTCGCATACATGATCTCACATTTGGCATAATTCTCGCCAATGCCGGCTGGATGCCTGCTGCTCTGTGCGCCATATATTCTATATATTGCCTGAAGCTGAGACGGCGGTCAATCATTACTGACAGGTATTTGAACGCGTGGGATGACTGAATTATATGCTCCCCGGCTCATATTTGGCACGTTTTTAGCTTCTTCCGGCTAGTTGCTAGGACAATTTTAGTTTTGTGCTCTGCCAACTCTAGGTTCGCTGCTTCCAGCCACACTTTAATGCGTTTAATCGCCTCAGTAGCTTTCGCTTCAACATTCGTAATTTTTTTGGCGACCACCGCACCCACTACGTCGTCGACAAAACCGATACTTGTTATGCCGGTGGCCAACTGTTAGTTTGATCGCACCAGAATCTCAAGTTTGACTATTTCTCCATAGTCGAGTTACGCTACGGTAGCAAATTTGAAAAAATTGTTAAAAATAGTTATGGAAAGTGAAATTTGAATTTGCTTAGCTTATTCGAAAGGTATTTTTATAAACATTCACGTAATGTATGTGAATACGTTTGGAATTTTCTAGTTTGGTCGTACTATAGTCCCCAAATTTGGCTATTTTTGCATGATCAACTATCGTCAACATGCCATGAAAGGAATTTACTAAAGAAGCAATTTAATTTTGTACATAATTTTAAAGGTTGCTTCATAGAGATTCACATGGAGTTTACAAAAGTCTCGTAAGTAGCTCAATTTGGACGGAGTAGGCTTCCAGATTCAACAATAGCTTGACACTAATTGCTTTACAGATCTATGTTAATCCTTTTACAGAGCTCTGTTAATGTTATTAGTAAATGTGTTTGCTAGTTAAATTCGAATTTATCTTCACTCCCTTCCCAAACATTAGAATAAATTTAACATACAATCATTTTTTGTTGGTGGATATAAAAAAATTCAAAAAAAAAAATTATTTGAATGTAAAGTTAAACAAACAGTCCTTCATTTTTGTTTGGTTCTTTATTAGTAATAGATACGATGTGCACGATAGAATATTAATGCAGCGAAGGCTTAAATAACAAAACAAACGAAATGCCGCATATAGTATTTTTGTAATTTTTGAAACCATTCCAATGGTAAGCAAACAAAAATTAGAAAAAGATGTTTTACGTACGCACACATACTCAGAACACATCTAGAGATATAGGTTGTTGATAATGTTCTTGTTAGGTGTTGCTTATGATGATTGCGAATGCTGGAAAAGCTACTAGTAGAGCGTAGAATTATGCTATAAATTTAAATTTTAACTTTCAAATACGCATCGTTACCGTGCTGACCTTAGCTAAAGATAAACATAAGCTCGTACAATAATATTATGTATCCGTATTCTCGCAATTCCATTTACATAATTCGGTCTCTATCAAAACAAGAACTCGTTTGTAACATTCAGAAATGAGTCTGATAACTAGACGTATCCAAAAAAATATGAATCACTTTGCGGCATAAATACACTCGATTGATTAACTATCATAAAAAAAAAAAAAAAACAAAATTATTCTCAACATGTGGTGAATATTTGAATTTTGCTTCAAGGCGAACGAATATAATTTTCTTATTTAGTGTTTTCTAATCCTAGAAGAATACCCAGAGAACACCCAGACGTTATTTATTTTAAAGTTAATGCATTCGCTTATCCAAAAACAAACAGAACTACACTTCCACCACATTCATCTATACATTCATTGTATTATTGTGTATTGTTCTGAAACGTCGCTATATATATTCATTATCCCCTCCTCGCTATTTTGTCATCAAATGTTTTACGAAAGCCACAAAATCTCAAGGCCAAAATCATCAACTTGGCATATTTATAACGTAAAATTTTAAATTTCACACAAACACTTATTCACGCATACAAAAAAAAAAAAAAAACACAGAACACGTTTTTACGATTTCATATAAAATTCCGAGTGTTTCTGATAATATTTATAACCTTTAAATTGAAATAAACCGAGCGTTGTACAGTTTCTATATGTATTTATGTATGTATATATATATATATCTGTGTGTGTTTGATATGTTCGGTACTAACAGTGTTTTAAATTCTTTTTACAATTCCGACTAAAGTGCACCGCAGAAGGGCATTAGCGCTAAGTAAACATATATTTTTGCGGTGACGCTTTTATGTACCGGTACTTATCTACTATATGTGCATAGTTTATAATACATATGCGCTTCTACTTAAATTTTTCAAAGGTGGTAGAAAATTGCATATTTAAAACTCGTTAAATGTAAACAAAAGGACATAAATTTTGTTATTCATCTTAAACCTTAAAGGGAAAAATCAAACATTAGAAAATCGTATTTTTACTCTTAAATGCATATGTGTGTTAGAAAAGTATGTGGTTACTTGAAGGATAAAAAATGCTAATTTTTTTCTTTCTTCTTTTTTTCGTACTTTTTTTTTTGTTCATGGACTATGGACTAATAAAAGCTAGCGAGTAATTTTGATGGCCAACTCGTTAAAACCTTTTTCCCTGAATATACGTTAAAGACACACACAGCAAAATAGGACCAATAAGAAGTAAGTACCTAAGTTATCAAAACTAGGGAAAGAGCTATTCATTCACTTAGTGGACATTTAAAAAAAATGTGAACAAAAAAAGCCGAACCTTTATATCTCACCACACTTATCTTAGAAAAAGATATAAAAAAATTACATTTTAATGAGTGGGCGGGGCAGATTCTTTTCTATTTTTGAGATTCCATCTTGGTAATTTTCTTTATTTAGTCTAATAGAAGCAGTGAGCAAAGCATCCAGAGAACAAACGAGCTTTCAGCATATTTTATGCTGTATACGCGTAGCCTGCGCTCGATTTGGCCCATTTGTATATAAATTTGTAAAAAATTTGTATATTTGATATAAATCCTTCCGAGACTTTAACTGACAGCTTTCTGTTAGTCGCTTAACTCTGTTGACAGTTTTGGTTTGTGACTTTGCTAGTTACATATAAATAGAACTTCACACCATTTATGAAAGAACTTTCAATGATTTTACCAAATTTTATCCAGTTATCTTAATTTTTATGATCGGGAAAGTGGTTATTGCAAACGCGTTTAATAATATTCCGAATTTGATACTGACCCAGAATGTGTACACTTTATAGCTTCTTTCTCAATTTTTCTTTCTTATGTGTTATGAGCGTTTTCACGAAAAAGTTAAAATCCAATATTATATTATATCGAGTGAACGTGGTCGATCCTTTCCACTTTTGTGCAGACAATAGAGGATAGCTAGCTCAATAAATGCGGAAATTTTTACAGATGTGTCTGTTGTGGTTTTAAAAAAACACAACTTTTTTTTTTTTTTTCTTAAAAAGAGAAGTGTTCTGAATTTACGCTGTACTATGGGCGAACCCTTTGATCGGTTTGGAGGGTTTTCAATACCAAACCGAGTGCAAGAACTTCCAATATCTATCAATGTGTTAATTTTTGCGGCCAGGAGAATGTTTACCACAGACCTAATATAAGCGAACAGACGGACAGACGGGCAGGCTTGAAATGATTTTAAATTTGATACATATAAACTTTGTAGAATCTCCGAAACTTACTTCTAGTCGTTACAAACAAAAAACAAAATGAATATATAATGAATAACCTCCCCATCTTTCGATGGTGAATATAAAAAATACACAAAATACGAGAACATATGCGTAACTGTCTAAACTAACTTAAATTAAGCGAACTTGTGAAATAAACAATAAACATATTCTTAATGTACCGTACGGAGCAGATTTCTGATTAGTATATCGCGAAAACTGATCAAAACTGCAACAAAAAAAATTATTTTCTCGTATTTTTCTCTACTCCTTGTACTTTACGTCATACAAAAGTAGCTGAGCATCCGCGGCCTATAAAAAATAATTAAAGTAAATAAAAGTTGCATTTATGAATACGCCCCTTGTCGATATCAAGGTGTATTTATCAAATCAAAATTAATATTTAGAAAAGTAGAAAAATAAAGTAAAAGCATTATAGTCGGATCAGTCTCGACCAATGGCTACCCTACACCGTTTAACCTATTTTCGGCCAAAAATACGATAAGTTATACATTGTGTCCATGTAAAGCTATATTTTTCTCAGAACCTGTTATATGAGATAGAGTGCAAAACGTGAACTGAAACATTGAAAAATTTAGCAAAATTAATTTTCTTGCCAAAAATCTTTAATTTTTTACTCTTACTTTCATCATAAATTATTCAAAATTAGACATTGCTATCATATAAAGCATTCAGTCTCATGAATATCCTTAAATAGACAGAGAATGAAAAAATATACTTACGTAGTTCAAATTTCCAGCAGTTAAGTTTGGTTACAAATAACTTTGATTACGAATCAATTTTTAGATAAAAATTAGCACGGAATAAATAAAGATAAAATAATAATTGGGAATAAAATTAAAAATTAAACGCTTTTGCGATATAAGACTGTAGGAATGACAAAAAACTGACTTACCCGATTCAAATATCTCACGTCAATATAGCCGTAAGACCAATTTTTTTCGAGAAAAATTTAAAAATTAGAAATTTTTTATTATAATAATTTTATTTTTTTAAGTGCGAAATTGTACGGATAGTTCAGTGACGAAAATGGTACGATCCAATCAACAGGGTTTCAACAGAATTTATCTTTTGACCAAAACTTTTTCCTTGTCCTAAATTTCCTCAAAATAACCCAACAACTGCGACATCTAAATTCTACACAAATTTATACGAACACGCATCACCGACGGACAGATTTCGATCGGTAACAAAAAAAGTTAAGTGCATCTCATACACTTCGAAGTATTACATATAATACGAACAAACTAAATATAATATTTCACATTTGATGTAAGATATATATATATATAAGAATGGAAACTAAGCGTGTACTTACATCGAAAAATCTAAATTGAAGCTACTTTCTATGCCTCTAGTAATTATACTAAAAATCCAAATAATAAATAAATAAATAACAACGACTGTAGCGACAACGACTGTCGTGAGTGAAATCTTCCAACCTAATTTTAGCAGAATAAAAATTAAACTTGGCATATATTTTTGGAGCCATCACTTTAAACCAAAATATCCGAAAATAGCACATTATCTTATTAGTTGAAAAAGGAAGATCAGATCAACTTGTAGATGATCCTATACGAAGCTTTACGTCAATGACTATTATGAAATTTACGGTACAACTTTTTGCTTACTGAACGCATGATTTCGTAAAACATTTAAGCTGACCTCCTCAATTGTGGAGGCATTTTCATCTTTTTTTTTTTTAAGAAAAATAGATTTCATATTTTTTAAATAAAGAAGCAGTGGCAAACAAATTTAATTTCTATATAGGGGTATGCACCAGGCATTGCCTTACTTATTAAAACTAAAATAAAGAAAAATATTTCATAGAAAATTATTTCAATGAACGCAAAGATCTTTTATCATATGAAAGTTGTCTTAATAATATTTTGCAATACGGTTTTCTGCAATTTTAATATGTTATGTTAGGATTGTATAACATAATGGATTTTCATGTATGTAATATGTAAAATAAATAAATTGGATCTATACTTACTTAAAATATAATTTGCTTTAGAAGTTTTGTGGAAGGGGATATATCTTTCTTTTGAAAAATGTTGATTGTGTGCATACCTTCAAGGGATTTAATATTATTTGTCCCTGGTTTCCTTCCAATTTGTGTTATGGCTTATAACATACATATGTGTCGAATTTAATTACAATCACTAACGATAATAAACGTCAGCATGTATATGTAGATGAGAATGTGAATTATTATAATAATAATAAACATTATTAGAGAGGACATAAGCAAGGAAATGCCCCTGTAATGTCAATCCGACTTTGGTAATAACAGTGACATTGGAAGTATATGTAAATATGAATTTGTCCGTAATAAAATCGCTCGTAAAATTTTAGAAATTTTTATTTACACTTCAGTGAAGTATATCACCAATGGAAGACAATTTGGAATCATATAACGTTATAGATGTTCTTCGCGCGTCAATATATAAAACGTTGACCCCTGAATAAAATTGTACACTTGTACAACGATTTATTTTTATTTTTTATCTTTTCTTATTAAACACTTTTTTAATTACACATTTCACATTTTATTTCATTTTTTATTTTTATTGCTCGCCTAATTTTTCTTTATAATCATAACTTATTCCCCGAATTTTTCAGCGAACTATTTTTTAATTTTTTTTATATTTTGAAAATTTCACAATTCTCTGTGCCCAATTTCCTTGAATGATTGAGTTTTTTTCATCGCTATGATCACATTTAACTTCTTAGCTTACCAACATTGTTTACTATCGATAAAGATTTCGGCATATTTTTACTTGATTTTTTCTTTACGAGCAGTTTATATTATGTTAAAGGGTACATTTTCCAACACTTTATATACACTTTCTTTGATACTGGAAATTTATTATATTAATAATCTCCACAAAAGCAATTTGATTGATAGAAGTTGATTAGACCTGTAGAGAAAACCTAGGCTGGCACACATTTTAAATACTTTATCTCTTTTACTTTTAGAACTTACTTAATTTGGTATTTTATTACCAGGCATATTAAAAAAAAATTTTTAATATTTTCACAAATCCTGCACATTATTAATATTTGCTAAATTTTAAGGGAATTTAAAGAAAAATACTTAAATTTCCTATGCTTTTCAATGCAAACATCTGATATCTATGAGTCGTATAGATAACAGCGGGCAATTTTAATATGCTTTCATTTCATCGATGGATAAAATGTATTAAACAGAACAATAATAATAAATAAATTCAAATAAAACATATAATAAAACTAGCACAAAATTCAAAAGCATTTCTTTTGTTTTGCTTAACCTTTTCAAAAGCTTATATTAACGCATGAATTTTGTAATAAGATCCAATATTTGCTTTCAATTCATTTGTACTGATGAAAAAAACAAAGGCCTGCAGAAATTTGAATTAAATTTAAAAATTTTTTTTTTTTTCTTGTTTAGTTTTTATTTGATATACGATCTGATTTGACGTCTGTTCATTTATTCTAATATTACAATATATTCACACAATGGTAGTAAATATATAAAGTTGTGTTGTGCTTTTAGTGGTTTCTTTGTTTTGTTTTTCTTTTTCTTCCTCCTTGTTTTTTGTTTTTGTTTTCCTTGGTATCGTTGCCAATTGTATTTTACGTGAAACTTGTAATACTAAAAAAAATTATTTTTATTTATTTATTTTTTGCTTATAAAGTTCACAAACTTTTTTTTAATATCGTTTTTCATATTTTCGGATTTTATTTTGATGATTTATTTTTCTTTTTTTATATATTTTGCTTGTGTGTTTGTTGGTCACTCATGTCAAAATTACTTTTAGGATATTATGGTGTCAGTTTTTCTTTGTGCGAGTGAATATGAGGGACAAGAAGTCAGTGAAAGAGAATATGTTGTTGTTGTATATTAGCGAATGCAAATGTGTGTGTTTGCGTGTGCATGCGTGTGTGTGTTTCTTTGTTTGTTTAGCTGTGTGTGTGTGTGTGTGTGTGTGAGTGTGTGTATGTACGGCAAAAGTGAATATCTTTAGTTTTATTTACTTAATGGTTTTACTCAAGGATGTATCATTAGGATTTTGTGAATATGTTAAGAGCTCGGTTTTTCCTTTCTTTCTTTTACTTTTCTTTGAAAGAGTTTTAGAATAAAACTTATCAGAGCTTGGTTTTTCATTACAATTTACATACAATTTTATATTCATTTTATTTACTTACTGCATTTTTAAAATTTATTTACTTATTTTGAACGATTCCTTATACTATCTTTTTATTAAAACTATTTGTTGTCATTTTCTTGGTTTAAAAGTGTTGTTTATTAATTTATTTAAGATTGATATTTAATTAGCATTAATTTTTTTTTTTTGTTCATTATTAACTATAAATTTAAACGTTTATTTATTTATTTTTTTTTTTTGTTGTTAAGGGTTTTATCAAACACATACGAATGGTGGATTTTTTTTTACAAATTCGCCAAGTTAATGAAACGAATTACTTTGGCCGCATGAGATCGGAAATCTTAAATAAGTTTTAAGGAAATAAAAAAGAACCGAACGATATTAAGAGAAAATATACTGAAATAACGTTAGAGGGAGTGTAATGATGTAAAAGTTATTATATATTTTTTATTTTTTTTATTTTTTTTATTTTTTTTTAAACTATGATGTTTTGACGGATACATCCAATACACAAGCCCGTCCATGCAAACAAAAAACATCGTCGTAAATAATAGAGTTTAACTTTAAAAGCTTTCCCTTTAGTTATTTCATTATTTTCAAAAGCAAAACAAAGAAGAAAAATGAAAAAAAAGTTTTGCAAATTTATTTTTATTTTATTAATTCATGTCATATTATTAAATGAATAAGAAGAGAAACAAACACCCCCTCGAACGCCTATATGTGCAGTATGCTTACATGCACATACAACCAAATATGGAATATTGCGGTGCTACTTTTAACCACTCGCTCTATAAATTACACGGACTAAATAGAGTCAAACAAATAACACAAAGAATGAAGCAGAACAACAACGATAACGACAAGACGAGAAAAGGGAGAAAGAACAGAAACCGTTGTTACGTGTCGCCTCATACGTTTTTATTATTTTTGTTCTTGTTATTTTTTTCACAACCGCAAAACTGGAGCACTTTAAACCACGCGGTATGTATGTATATAAACGTATATATATATACATATACATATACATACTTTTATATATACATATATATATATATAAGTGTTGTATGGCTCTGCACCACTGAGTTATAAACAGTGTTTTGTGTATAGTGGTAGTAATAGTGGTTTCGTTTTTCACTTCTTCAAGCACTCATCCACACATACTAGGTATATATGAAAAAAAAGAAGGGAAACACATACATACACACGTGCATTCACATTCAAAGTAACATGGAAAGCAAGTCATTTATTCATGTGAAAAATGTATACTTTTCGAAAGGGCTGTTTTTCTTCACTTTTTTACACTATTTGGCACAGAAAACTCTCTCAATTCTTGCACAGAAAGCAAAGAATGAAAAATAAAAATAAAAAAAAAAACCCACGGATATGCATAAATATATTGTTAAACTGTCACACATATTGTTTTTAATGTACAATTAGCTAAATGTTCGTCACCACATGTATATTTGCAAACAGTTACTATTTTTACTTTGTGAGGAATAACAAAAACCAAACAGAACAACAAGAAATCTATACGAGCGTTAGGATGAAACTTAAATACCTACTGCTTAAAGTCGCTCAAATTTTTCCCAAGGGTGGACAAATCATATAATTGCTATGGATCACATCTTCCTATTTAAGTATTCGGATTAGGATTTGATAAATATTCATGCGAACATCTATAGAATAATATATCGGATAAAATGTTTCTATATTTATAATCCATTCAAATACACTTCTAAGAACCGTTAATTAAACCGTTTATGTTTCATCAAAAAATCACTAATAAAATTAATTTGACCGGTTACGTTCCCTCACCTATCGACTTCATTATCGAATTTCAACGTTCTGAGTTCAATGCGAACTTAGGATGGCCTCTAAGCCATTAGATCTGTAATCGATTTTCATAGACGGCTTTACAATGTACCCTGGTGTCAAGCTTTGGTATTTTTGTTTACAAGTTTACAAATATTTGTGATTTTTTTTTTCAAACTCGAGAAAGAAAGCACTTACGACACGTAGCGCTGTATGAACTTCGAGATGACCGACATGTCAGAGTTGAGCAAAAAATAATTTGGAGTTTTACTTAGATTGTATACCTGATCTCCGGATAGATAAAAAGTGATTTGTACAATATTGAATTGAAAATTTCAATTTGGACACGAAAATGCCGGATAATATATAATGTGAACAACTCACCAGATCTAATACTGGCAGTGGTTGAGAAAATCATCCGAATTTGTCCAAAAATTAAAAGCGACAACACCTGACTTGCTCTCGCAAATTTTTATGAATTGTATAATAGTGGAAAATATTCTAACATACATTATTTTTTGTAAGCATTATTCCATTTGATTATCATCTATTTCGGTCCTTGCAGAATAGTTTGATTAGCAAAGAACAGAATTTCGTGTAAACTATCCAAAGTCGTCTCATGAATTTTTTTCTTGAGGGAAACCGAGTTCTTTCCATAAAAATGGAATCGACAAACTTATCAAAACACAATTTTAGAAAACACTGGATATCTTATCGTTACTTAATGAAAACGCTCCCAATGAAGTTGATCTTTGAATTGAGGCACGAACTTATGCAATCGCCTGACACTAATCTTTTTCTGTTTGATCGCATTGAATTGAGCTCGACTTGTTCCAAAAATTTCATAGAAATTGTCAGACGATTAGATTTATCCCAAAATATAATTTTTTTTTTTAACTTTTATTTCGTTAAGTTTATTTCAGATTTTCAGTTACGTTTCGTATGTGTTATTTAGTAGTATCAGTTCTAGTTTCATATTTAAAATATTGAAATCATTTTCGACTGTCTATGTCAACATTAACAGGAACAAACATGAACGGAGGAATCGACGAACTTACCTAAATCGATTCAGATTATTACCATAATCGAAAGAGTTCCGTATTTTAATAAAATGCTCGAATATGTAGATTCGTAAGTTCTACATTTTAGTGTCGTAAGTAAGATAGATAAAAAAAAAAATGATATAAAAAGATAATAAGAGCTTATCTTTTAGATTTAAAGAAAATATAAGTAAATATAATAAATCTGACTGTTCAAAATTAATCCGGTTTTTTGTATTATAAATAACAATTAATTATTATGTGCTTAATAAATCTTTAAAATGCATTTTTAAGAGTATTTACATCGCGCTCTCTTAGTAACTTTTTCTTCTGGCTACCGTTAAATTTTTATCTCTTATCTTTTTTCTTTTTCATATTCAACGTGAATATAAATGTTATAGGATGAGCTTAAAAATCTTACAAACATTTTTATACATACATTGTCCTACTACCTAATGTCTAAGATCTTATTTTATACAAATTATAGCAAATGGAAAACTAAGGGAAATTTTTATAAATAGTATAAATTGTTGGAATTTTGATAAAACAGCAATTTTTATACACGTATAACATCGCCGGGTGTAGATTTAATCTTTAAATCGTTTAAACTGCCATTCAAGGAGTTGGGTTCGCTGGCCGTGGAGCCTCTTCTAGCCTGCTCGAAAGGCTCTAAATCTCTTAAGATGATATCGTTGGAGTTGTTTGCTAAGCCAAACATATCCTCACTAGCCTTTTCGTTTAGCAAACCGCTAAGTGTCGATCATCTGAGAGATTCCCGTCACATGAATATATCACCGCCGCCGCTACCTGCATTTAGGCCGGTTGATGATTTGCGTGGTGTTGTCGGTACTCCATGTGGACAAGTGCCGCTGACTTGCGGCGGTGGTGCTATTCCTTTCGGTTCATCTTCGAAGGTTACCATTTTCTCTCTTGGCTTCATTATAACTTGCATTTGTGGTTGTGCTGTTGACGGTGGTGGCGGCATAGGGGCGCATAGTAAAGCCTGCGGTGGTCCCAATTGTAAACCATGAGGTAACCCTAAACCCGAATTTTGTACAGTGGGCGAACAACGTCTAGGCGGAGGTAAAGCCAAATCACCCACACCTGACAAATTAAACTCACTTATACTTCGTGGTACAAAGTATTCAATATGATGTTCGGGTATACCAGCCGATCTTCGTATGGGTGTGTTGCGTTGAAATGCTGAATTCATTCCGCGCCTTGGCAACGAGTTATATTGACTGTAAGTATGAGCTGGACCGAAGAACATGGTCTGATGTTGACCCATGGTATTTGTACCAGTGGTAGTACCGCCAGTCATTAAAAGATCGGCTGTCGGCCTCTGTCAAGAGGATTTCGGTGTAACGGCTACCGATACCAAAGCAACTTCTTCCGCTTGCGGCATAACATGATCTTGTACGCTAAATTTACGCAGCCACATAACAAGTTCAGTTTGTATTAAACTGAAGCACATCGCTACCACCGCCATGCCTATCAATATATAGACAGAAGCTAAATACAAGCTCAGATTTCCAGTAGGAGCCAATTCACCAAAACCGATGGTACCCAAAGAAGTGAAACAAAAGTACAACGCTTCCAAAACACTCCAATTTTGCATTTTATGAAATAAAATAGCTCCTGAGATTATGTAACTGATCAAAACCATAACGCATATGGAGATTGGAATACTAGGTGAGCCCGCAGAAGGCTGATACTGTTTGCTTAAATTACCATAAGGATGAGAGCTGTGCATTTTACCTCCATGATAATGTTTACCACTATTGGTTGAATGTTTAGTGCCTTCATTAGTCATTTTTTTACTATTACTTGTTGAAGTATTTATGCCGGCCGTATTATTTGCTGAACTTCCTGTGCTGATGGTACTTTTCGAACGAGCTTTGCGGAATAGACAACGCATGCCAGCCGAGAGACCTTCACCCATAGCCGACAAATATAGCAATACTATAGGTATCCCAAAGAGAGCGTAGATAAGCGCAGCTATGCGTCCCCATTGAGTTCGCGGTGAAATGCCACCATAGCCTAGAAAAAGAATAAAATTAATTGAAAAACGTTCCATTTATCAAAATAAATCTCAGTCACATGTTATCAGATAAAAAATAAAATTCTATGTAGAAGTTATGTGAATTCGAAAATTTTTTAAAAACTAAATATAGCTTAAAACCATATTTGAAGTATAAAACATAAATTATCAATGGTCTACAAGACCACATTTTCTCGAAAAAGCAACTAACATCTTATGTAAAATTTTTTTTTAAAATAAATTTAGATTTCTTTACCCTAAGAATAGCATAAAATATCTTAAGAACTGATCTATCATTTTAAACTTGATTTATAACATTTTTGTGAACAAAAATTAGATTATGAAGGAAATCTTTCTTAATGTTCGCAAATATTTTATTCGTATTATGCTTAATAACGATTAGTAGTTCATCTCTCTCTCTCTCTCTCTAGATTATGAAGGAAATCTTTCTTAATGTTCGCAAATATTTTATTCGTATTATGCTTAATAACGATTAGTAGTTCATCTGTCTCTCTCTCTCTCTCTCTCTGTGTGTGTGTGTGTATGTGTGTGTGTGTGTGTGTACTTCTCTCTGACATTTTTCTCTCTGTAACTTCTAATAATACTGATTTTTAATATGCTGATCATGCGTAATAGATCTCAATAGTCGTAGTTCCAACTCCACCGCTCCCACCTCCTTTGCTCCCTATACATACCCTATCACTCTTCCTCTTTCACTTCCTTTATTTCTTTAAATGTCTACTACACTCTCTCCCTCAATCTTTCCCTCTCTCTCTCTCTCTTTGTCTCTGTCTTTCTCTCTCTCTCTCTCTCTTTCTTTCTGTCTCTCCCTCTCTCTCCGTGACACGCTCTGTTTTTAACCCTGTCTCTATCTCTGTAACTTTGTGTCTTTCTCTCATACTTTTATCTCTGTATCTCTAATAATAACACTCCACTTTAATATGCTCATCAAGCGTAATAGATCTTAATAGTGATAGCTTTAAACCTTCGACTCTCCGTCGCTCCCCCTTCCCCCTACACGTATTCTCTCTCTTTCTCCCTATCTATCTCTCACTGAACATTTAATTGCAGTAATCAAAATATTTATTAATTATTAAGAAGAAGAACAAAATGAGTGGCAAAATTTTTATTGATCTCGCCAAACTACATATTTCGAATATAACTTCAAAAGTCAATTAAACATTTTTAAAAAACATAAGACATCAGAGTGGTCCTCTGAACCGAATAACTTTATTATTTGCCACCTAATGTTATAGAGATGTTTGTTGTTTCTACGACCTAAATAATGAAATTACTATGTTGTGAAAACCTCATCCGGCGACTTTGAAGCTTTGGAGCAAGATTGTCGCATATTTTGCCCCCAAAAAAAAAAAAAAAAAAAAAGCCAACTGCATTCTAAGAATACTTACTTTGTAATGGCTTTCAATAAAAAAAAAGCTGATGGGAACAGTGACAACAATAAAATATGCAATAAATTAAAAATCAAATGCATACAGATTGATAACAATAAAAGTAAACAATAACAACAACAAAAAAAAAAGAAAAAGGGAAA
Organism: Glossina brevipalpis; assembly: GCA_000671755.1. Lineage (NCBI taxonomy): Eukaryota > Metazoa > Arthropoda > Insecta > Diptera > Glossinidae > Glossina > Glossina brevipalpis. The sequence goes on along the minus strand of KK351080.1, from coordinate 490,869 downwards.
CGAGGACAATGATTTCGAGCCAACAAATAAAATGGAAAGATGTAGTGCCAGTAGTGCCAGTATAAATGCATTCATTTATAGCAC
>KK351080.1:459700-474581 GCA_000671755.1 Glossina brevipalpis | reverse complement strand
CTCCTCTTCCCCCCTCCCCCGCCCGCTCACCCTTACCGCCACCGTTACCATCACCATTACCGTCACCGTTATCGTTACAGATTACCGTCACCATCATCACTGGCTTCTATTACCATAATACTGCTAACAATATCCATTCAGATTTGTGCGTGAAAGTGTGCCTGTAAATGGGTGTTTGAATAGATATATATATATATATATATGCATATATATATATATATATTATATATATTATATATATATTATATATAATATTATATATATATATATATATATATACGTGTATATATATGTGCAGATAAATATGCGATAGTAAAAAGGGGAAGTGTTAAACATAACAGCTGTTGACAATGGCATCATGTAGCACAAAATATTTTATTTTAATTTTTTTATTTGGCTATTGTTTGAAAAGTGTAAAAAAAAAGCAGAACAGTATGGTAATAAATTCGAGACACATACTGTTTAAAAATTGTTATCATTTTTTAAAAGTTTTTTTCTTCTTTTTTTAATAAAAATTGATTTAAAAATATTTGAAAAAAATTTATATCAAATTTAAATTATTTACACGCTGTCTATCAATTAGCAAAATTTCAAGTGTCGAGAGAGAGAGGCTATATTGTATTTAACAACTGACCTAAAACTCTATATATAAAGGATATAATCGGTGTCTCAATAATAGTGAATTATTTCTTATAATGGGTAAAAAGGAGTATTTCCTGAGTGAATTGTGATATTTTTATTGATGAAGGTAATGGAGGAAATATTATTTTGAGAATGATGAGTTTCAATGAAATTTCTTACGGCGAAGCCCTATTTTAAAAAAGTTATTGTCTAATATTTCTTAGTAAAAAATTGTTGAAAAATAGTATTTTGACAGATTAAACGAATGTAGAAAATGGGATGATGGGACTGCAGTATTTTATAAAGCCCCTCCCCAAGGAGGCCTTTTTATGGCAACAAGATCTAATTTCTGGTATTTCATGATGAATATTAACAGCGCATGTCTCAATAAAGGTGCATTCTTTCATTGCCAGCGCTTTACATGGTCTGTTAGTAGATTTGAAGTTATCGAGTTGTCGGATTTTCGTCAATATTCACGTTAAAAGCAGCTACGTTTCAAAGACGCCTAAGAGACTTGCTGTCTATAATCGATTCAGTTTTTTCAAATTTTTTGATTACCCTTCGAGTTTTTGACACATTACGTACATTTTCTCAACCGAAAATTCCGCAAAGTTTGACCATTGTTTCCTCATTTTTGTAATGGATTTTCACAATTATAACACGTTCTTCTTTTGTATAGCTCTCCATTTTTAATAATCGAAGCAATCGTAGATGACAGCTGTCAAATTTCAGAGTTGTCTTTTGCATGAAAAAAATGACACAAATTTTAAATAATGTCCTCTTATTGTATGTGTTCTTTTGTCTGGAAACATCTCTTTGTAGTTAAGTTTATTAACAATTGAGATCGTCCTAATCGTGTAATTGAAAATTCACGGATCTACTTCTCATAACTTCTCGAGAGTTTGTTTCGCTTTAATATTTATCGCATATTAAGCTTTTATGGCGACTTCTTGACCTCTTTACACATGTCCAACTATAGTGTAACTTTCTCTCTGGTAATTTCGATTGTTTCTTAACTTCGTAAGCGTCTGCGTCTTATCTATCGTCCATTATTTCTATTTCTTCATTCGTATATTTCAGAATTATTTCCTTCATGTGATGTGGTTACTATTGATGAGGAAACTTATTTGAATTTGTTTGTTGTTGCTGTTACAATTTTGCTTACGTGATGTGTGTGTGTGTGTGTGTGTGCCTGCGTATTTGTATAAGTTTACAGTTTATTTATATGCATTTATTTGTGTTTGTAACGTTCTATTTATTAATTATTTCTGAAAGTATTTCATTTGATTTGATGGCATTTATATCAATGCCTCCCATACTGCCGACATATATTATCGAATGCATGTCTATTGATTTTATAAGAACTGCCGAAGGGATTAATTCTTCAAATGGAAAAATGATATTAAATCAGTTTTCGTTTCTCTGCTAAAACTTTCGATTTTAAACAATGTTTTCAAAGAATTTCTGTATATGACTTTATGTGTGAGTGGTGTCGTAAATGAAAGCAAAGGCCTTGAAGTGAAGCCTTGAATATATTTGTCTTAACACTCAATATTAAAAGATAAAAAAAAAAAAAATACTGAGACTAAGAAAAATACAATGAGAATTTTTAATTTAAAAAAAAATAAATTTAGAAAAAAATAAAAATTCATATAAACTACAATCATTTCGTACAGTCTTCTTAGAGAGGACTAACAAACGACCAAAACAATTATGATTTAAAATATTTAAAACATTAATTTCGATTTCATTCATTTACCGAATGTCCGAGTAGTGCATCGACTCATTGTAATAATGTAATTAATTATTGTATAAGACCACCTTCTCATCTTGTTGTCTTCTTCTGCTTTTTTTTCTCTCTACCCATGTGTACGCATAGCATATGTAATTAAATAAGTTTGTGTTGCACAAGTTGGTTGATTCTAGTTGGTAACTATGGGTTAATAAGTTCAACACACATGAGATTAAATATTAAAAATAAACGCAAAACATTTAGATAAAATGAAACAAAAATAAAATAACAATAGCAAGAAAAGATAATTTAGCCAATATTTTCACATGTTTTTCAAATGCATAATAAATTAAAAGTAATTTTCATTTTTATTCTCAAGTAGATTTAGTTTGAAGTAAATTTTTTATTTTAGTTTTTAAAAATTTACAAATTAGAAAATAATATGGAAGTTAAAACAAAAAAAGTTTAATAGTCTAAATATAAAATATATTTAAAAATATTCAAGTTAAAATCAATTAAATAAATAAAACATAAAAAATGAAATAAATTTAAAGAAAACAACTTAGAACACTACAGTCCGATAAGGCCAACTATTAAAGACTCTACCAAAATAAGTTTGAAGAATATCTGCAATTGATTTCATCATAAAATAGACAAAAAATCATAGCTTGGTGCCATAGAAACTCGTGCACGGAAAGATGTTTGCTGAAGTAGACTTAGGTGGTCTAAATTTATTATTAATGTTTATCATAAAAAAGCTGATTTTTTTTTAATGAAAAACTCTCATATGAGACTCTTATGTGATACGAAAAATGAACCTGTATAATGCGAATTTAATATAGTAAGAATTAAGACATTATAGCACTATTCCGAATCAATCTGGAGAAATATAAGGAACCACAAATGTTTTTCATACAATAATCTTTTCATAACGAGACGTTAAATGCAAAGTAATTGTGAAAGTAGTTCGATCCAATTCAAAGTTAAAGCACATTAGTGTATAAAATTTAAACGAAATATCTAAAAAATTGTAAACTGCAGGTTGAACACAAAAATACATAGTCGTCAGACAAACATTTATAAGAAGGACACAGACAGAGGGAAAAACTTAAATTGATTCAGAAAATGATTTTGAAATGATCGATATAAAAAAAATATTTAAACACCTTCTGAGTGTTGCGTATATCCAAAAACAAATCTAACTTAAGGTAAAGTAAAAAAAAAGGATTTTTCAGTTTTCCACAATTTTCGACATCCACCTTCTGAACACTGACTAACAATGTACGATATGTTAAAAGCTTTGTCAAGACTATAAGGGTCTCATAAACGGATCGTTAAGCAGATACATAAATGAATAAGTATAATATTTACGATATTCCCGAATCGTCTGCCTGCAAGTAGCACGGGAAATAATATAGTAAATTACATCCTTCCCAGGGAAATGCAAAGTCATCGAAACCTATTTTTTCATAAGCGATCCTAATACTTTCAAGAACTTTCGTATTTGTTTTTTTTTTATTATTTTATTAACATGCATTACTATTAATTAAATCTTTTCAGACTTTTTTTTTTGTTTGATTTATTTAAATTATTATATTTGTTAAATAATTTAAATATTTCTTAAATGTTAATGTAAAGGAAAATTTAATATCTAGATACCATATACTTTTCCTCAAAGTAATTTCCATTTCAATGAACATGGTTTCTGTTTTTACTTGAAACAAATTAAAAATCGATATTTTTTTTTTTTTGCTTTTTTCTTAAGTAATCTGCTAATTCATTAATCTATTAAAAATTTCATTTAATATTCGAACGTATAATAAATACATTATTTAGTATTAATATGTAAAGCTATCGTGTCACAAATTTCTTATGTTTTATATATTAAGACAATTGACTATAACCGAATCGTGGCAATTAATTGATTAATAGGATCGCGACTGGCAATACATGCTCTGAATCTGACTTATAATCTTCAATTTTTAACTGAATTCTCCAGTTTTTGTTTGCCATATTTTTTGGTTTTCCATACTAACGCAAGAAATGTGGAGAATATAATGTGAACGTAGATATTACGTAGATATTATGTAAATATTACATAGATATCCATTTTTTCTACAATATTACGTATAAATATTCTGCCACTAATATATTTACCAAAAAGCATTCTTCTTTTTTATATTTTTCTTTTTAATACGTTGCATTCTTAGATTCTTCTGTCGAAACTTTCCATACACATATACATACAATTGTGCAGATTATATAAATTCAAGTAGAATATCAAGATCATCATTTTCAATTCCGTCATTTATGTAATATTCCACTTTTCATAGAAAAAAATTCATATGAAAGATAACAAATACATTCACGTAGTTTATATAGAACGAATATAGAGAAGAAAACGTTTCACTTCATACAATCAATATTATTTTTATTTATTTTTTTTTTAATTTTTGCATTATTCATGGCAATGAGCTATTAAGCAAAATACTTTTGTTATGTGTAAGCTACTCCTTTATCAAGAAGCGAAAATATTTAACGAGATCTATAGTGATTACTCGTTTCGGTCATTGTTCGCTTATTGCACCGTTTATGTTGATCCTTTTCTTATGGGTAACGTTAAAAAAGGATTTAGCGGCCCATAAGAAAACATTAAATCCTAATAAACAGAACAGTTTTTCGTTTTTTCCGAAATAATTTAACTCTGTTGCCAATGTTGATAATTAATCTGAATCAAGCCTTTTACGCATTGAGTTCTCAAAATATAATAAGTTCTTCTTTTATCACCCGCGAAAATGCAATAAAAAAATTGATTTTCTTTCATGTCTTTAAAATAGCATTTCATTCATGATATCTAATCCTCATAGAACTCATTTATCGACCCATTCTCCAGGCATTTGGATTTTGCGTATAATATACAAGCGCGCTCTGATATTCAGCCAGATCGTATTTAAATGTTCTGCCTTCATATTGATAGTTCTTCTAGCATTGCGCGTTGACGTATGGTCTTCATCCAATACGGCTTTTAATTCAAGATTTTAAAATGTCTTCAATGCTCAATCGTCACATTTAAATTTTCAAAATCAAATTTTCGAAAGCAAGCGTGTTTATTAGTACTTGTAGCATATTCATCGTACAGACGCTAAAGCTCACAAAAATCATGTACAACTTCTTACTTTTGTTTAATTAACGAAAGCAATGCCTGCCAGCAATGTGTGCTTAATGGTCGAAATACGTATAACACTGTACGTTTAGATTATCGCTAAAAATTATATCCGTATTTTTACCTTAATTGGTGGCAAATGTGAAAGACTCGTTTCAAGGCAGATATTGTCTTTTTACAAATTCTTTATTAACGTATATTAAGACCTACACACACACATCTATTCCGTAAAGTTTTTAAGTCGTTTCAATCTAGTAACCAGTCATCTTCATAATCGATATGTTAGCAATTATTATATGTAAAAAAAAAAAAAATAAAAATAAATAATCCTGTGGGCTGTTATGAATACAAATCGAACACGATGCCATCATAACGATAATATCTTCTTTTTTTTTGTTCTCATTACTATACAAATGCAAATAAACTCTTAATAGTCATTGGGTTTATAGGGGTATATGAATGCGTACGTGTGTGATCCTGCGTAAATAAATAGAGAAACTCATTAAAATAAGACTATAATTTAAATGGTATGCTTTGCGGCAGTTTTTTTTTTTTTTTTTTATCTGAATTTCGAAGTCATTGCGGTTTATCATGTCCTCGTAAAAACTTTTCATTAGCAAATGTTATAAATTTTATTTTGCAGCAAAAGTCATTAAAACAAACATAAATATATGTATGTACGCATATGCATATATATATATATATATATATATATATATATATAATATATATATATATAATATATATCTATAATATGTATATATATATATAGAATTTCACTGATGACCAAAAGTTGCCATGCCTTTCACGAATAAGCGGTGCTCTTGAAAATAGCTACGTTGACTATTTTTTGAGTTTATAGTGCATGGCTGATGTGTATTAAATTGTTTGCCGTTTAGAATAAAAAGTTTAGAAAGTAACAAAACTCAGTTTGCCTTCAAATAATCAACCGTCCTCAATACGCTCTGCTAGACTTTATTACAAAAGAAGATTTTATTTTTTATAGCTAAACGTAGTCTGCAATAATTAAAAGCATACCTAGCATAGCAGAAAATTTCATCTTTTAATGCTTTTGCAGTCTTGTTCTCGTAACGATCCTAAGAATTTTGCCCAAAGTGGACATGAACATGGCCGTGGACATGAACATGGACGTGAACGTGAACATGGACATGGCATAATACATTTGATTCATATTTTTATACAAAGACATTTTCTACTTTAATTATTAACGTTTTCTTGAATTTTCATAACATTCACCGGTAGCAGATTTTAGATAAATATATCCAAATTTAACCTTCCAAGAAACTATTTCTTTTTTTCGCGACTACAAAGCTACAGTGACAAATTGGTGAATTTTTTTTTTTTGTATATATTTATTATCTACATATGAATGTATTATGCATATTAAGTGCTTACATTAGTTTTGGTCATCACTTTTTACAAAAAAGAAATGATAAAATGCTGGGAAATACCGGTGTGTATAATGGTTAAATTCAATGATTTTGACCTTTCTCTACCTAAAATGACAAGTTCCCACTTAGTCTTATTGAGTTATTCTAAGTGCATACAAATACAATTCACGGAACACTCAGAATTTTATTTTCGACATTCAGTGCTTTTGTTGCTTGACTTAAAGAAATCTGCTGCCGAAACCCAGTCAACACTTTTAAAAGGTTATGGTGATGGTTGCTCCATCAAATCCCAATTGTCAGCTTTGGTTTCAATGGTTTAAAAATGGTGAATTTCATGTCGATCAAAAAAAAAAAAAAAAAAGAAAAAGACAGCCTGGAGGGCGAAAAAAGTTCGTAGAGAAAGCATTTCAAGATTTATTGCATGAAAACCCAGTTTAAACTCAAATAGAATTTTCGAATAGCTTAGCAGTTGATAAATCAACAACGTGCTATGAAAAATACTTAATGATTTCTTCAAGTGATCAAAGACTACACAAACACCTGTTATGTGTAGACGGACTACCCGCGACTTTAGGTTAATTTAGTGATTAAAATTCATTATCTGTTAAAATTAATTTAAGCTTATGTGTACGGTTTAATTAATTGGTAACATTTCATTCAGAAAAGCATAATTTAAGAGATGATTCTTTACACGCAACGTAATGACTTTAACTGCGATTCTCGAATTGACTTTTATGAGAGATTTGTTTTAATTATTTTTTTCGTTTTCTTGATTATGATCCGTAATTCTCATTTGTCGTGCATTCTTATTATCTTTACATAGATTCGTCCATAGGTGCGTGTATTTGTAAAAAAGAAATAAACAAATATTACATTGAATTGAACATTTTCTACCCATAGTTCCTATCCGTTTTTCGTTTAGTTGATCTACTTTGGTTGACTTTTCATGTGAATATATTCTCGTCCTGTTCTAGTTGTTCTGGATTACAAGAAGACCTTCTTGCGTCGAAGTCACCGTAGGACTTTCATTTGTTTCACTGGATCTGTTTCAGCAGACTTTGTGTCTAATAATTGTGCATTTTGCCGTTTCTTTCCTTTATTTTATGCTGTACCGAACTGTGTATAGCGTTTGGTAATTTCTAGATTAGCCAAATCGGCTGTTGTCAGTCTCTCTATGATTACCATGGTCTGCGCTTTCTCGAGAAAATCCACAATGTGAGATGATCTATGGCACTATCTAGGAGGGGTTGTTCGGATATCCGGCCGTTTACATTCTGTGGCTTGATCCTTGAATTACAAAAATCACTTAGATTTACGATGCGCCTACTACAATAAAAATACTGAAATTCCACTTTGAAAGCAACTCTCTCAACATCAAAAAATACGACTTGAGTTCACTGCGCCTGCTAAGTTTGATTCATGAGACTTTCGATAATTTCCACCTAGTAGACAAGTACTTCTAAACAGTGACAGATGGTATAATAATAGCTTCGGTCCGAGATCTGCAGCCGGGTAGGACGGAGTTCGCCACGCTTCCCTTTTCGGGAATAATGCCGAACGTGGCCTCTTTGTCCATAAGCCCGATATATTCTACTCATATTCCAGGTTTGAATGGATACTTTCTTCCTAAGCTGCTGGGTTATGATTTGATAGTGTACGTATATCATTGTAACATTCATCTGTCTTTATCATGTCTTAAAAAGTTATGCATTCATGATTCCTTATGAATATTTGATACTCCCATCTGCTGTTGCGATAGATATAATCTATATTTAGAGGTACACAGTAGTCAATAAATTACATCAGATTTTGCACTCGCAGCACGTACGAGTTTAAATGTTTCATATCCTTGTGCCGTCTACTCTCTAAGAAGTAACGTGAACGCACTTTCGAAGTAGAACCGGTTTAAAATTTAGCCGACAGTCTCATGATCGGCAATTGTTTCTATACCAAATTAAGTCTGGTCCCATGAATAGTTCAATTATTATGAATTACATGTTGGCTAGTGGCAATGTTTTTCAATCCTTTCCACAAATTCTATACTTTTCCGGACTATGTCCATCGTCATACTGTTTACTTTGCTTGTTTCATTTTCCTAATACGTTCCTTTTCCTATTACCATTATGTTTTGTCAGTACTTCCATCGTTGACTGCCGTAACACTGGCGGTACTATTTTATACGATTTTCACTACATCACTTAAACTTATACGTACGGTTTAATCATTGATATCATTTCATTCAACGTTATGGTTAGGTTATGGTTGAATAGTAAACTTTGTACAGATTTGAAGTTGGTTGTACCATAGATTTCTGTCTGAGTTAGGGCTCGTGTGTACTGGTTTGTCTCCTAAACGGTAGTAACAGAATGTTCTTTTTTTTTTTTTTACAAAATTTTGTAGGTTTGCTTGCCTAAGAACGGTAGGTAGGAAGATGGACCTTTTATCTTGTGTTAATGAATAGAACAGAAGTATTAGTGTATGGCACTACGATATGTCTGTCAATATGTATACGAGTGTATTTAGGTTTTAATATGAATTCATGCGATCAACTGTGAATCTAATTATTTATTTATATTCAATGCATACTTAATTATACATGTTTATGATGTGTCTACATTATACATGGATGTTTGTATATATATATAGATTTTATCATTTCTATTGATGCTAAATAGATTACCAATTAGTACAGTGGCATATAAATATATATATTCGTCCATTCGTATGGAGATTATACAGGAAGCTTACGATTCTTTAAAAATTCTTTATATTTTAATTCTTACTTGAAAATATATTTAATGATTATATGATTTTCTGTGTCTTTAGCTTTTTTTAATGGCATAAGATATATGCACTTTAATTAGCTTTCTGAACTAAATTCTTGGAGAGCTTGATTTCGTATTACGAACTGAGCGCGTTACAAAGAGTTGAAATGATCACAAATGATATATTTTTGCTATTAATGATGTCGAGTCTATGAGACTCATTTTGAACTTTTAAAGTGATCTAATACATACTACTTTTAAATACTCCATGAAAAGCTTTGAATATCACGGGGAGTGACAAAAAATCATAATGTCTTTGAGCGATCGTTAATTGATGCTCTTCAATAAGAAATAAAAACATTTCGAAACAAAAAACAACAAACTTTATTTTACACAATACATTATAATAATTCTCTATTACAATTCCTAAGTATTTAAACATTAAATATATTTAATAACATAATAACTCTCATATTTATCTTTCGTTGACAGTCAACACAACGGTATCAATTCGATTAAACTATAAAAATAAAATAAACTTTCACAAGTATTTCTATAAAAATATTCCAATAGGGATAACAACTTAAGTCTTATTGTTTCTCTCTGTGTCTCTATCTCTATCTCTCTCTATCTCTCTCTCTCTCTTTCTATCTCTCTCTCTCTCTCTATCTCTATCTCTATCTATCTCTATCTCTTTCTATCTCTATCTCTATCTCTGTCTCTCTCTCTCTGTGTATCTCTATCTCTCTCTATCTCTATCTCTCTCTCTCTCTTTCTCTGTCCTAACAAATTTGAACATAAAAAAATAAAAAATTTGCTAAAGTAAAACTTTTCATTTTATTTCCATTATGTGAGAGGAAAAAAAAAACGTTCGGGGAATAAGCCACTACCGCCTCCGCAAAATGTCCCGTTAAGAAAATTAAACGTTGTGCTTATTTATTTTCCGTCAACTTTCATATACAATTTGAGCTCGAAATACTTAAGCTTTTAAAAACTTATCATTTATTTAATGGAAAAAAGGGAAAAATATAAATTTGGTAATTTTCCCAGTAGTGCTACATAGAACAGCGAAACTGTGCGTGCGTTAGTGATCTATTTACGAGTCGCATCCTTGCATCTCGTATTTTGCCTTTTAACGCCCCAACGCCCTCCCGCAAATGAATATAATAAAAGAAATAAAATCTCTTTAGAGAAATTCGTAAAGAAAATTATCTCAAATATGTCAGAGGCAGACAACTTGTGTGTGAAAGAATGTAACTAAGACAATATTATTATTCTTCTTTACAAACAATTCCTTTTTCTTCTTTCTATTTTGTGTTTTTGTGCGTGTGACAAGTCATAACTTTTTTACACATTAGACTCTCTATCCATCTACGTAAGTCTTATGCAAAAAAAAAATAAAAAAAATAAAACATTTATAAAAAAAAAAGTAATGTTAACTAAATGCAAAATAAAATCAAAAACTTATTGAAAACATACATGACAACAAAAATGATATATAAAGATTATATTCAGAAAAAAAAAAATTCCTGTTTTTTATTTAAAGAAAACTTTATTTATATACCCAACACCGAAGCATTCATTTCATATTCATTTTGGCATTTTGTTCGCAACACGTAGAAGGAAGTTTCAGACGCACCAAATTTAGAATCGAATTAATCACATCCGTCTGTCTGTCTGGCGGTTTATCGGTCTTTCCGCCTGTCTATCTGTCCGCCCGTTCGTTGGTTTGTCTGTTAATCTGCTAGGCTGTCGGTCCGTCCATCTACCTATCCATCTGCCTGCCTGACTGTCCGTCCATCAGTCTGTCCGTCCATTCGTCTGGTTTGTTTGTCTGTCTGTCCATTCGATTGTCTGTCTACCTATGCGTCGATCCATCCGTTTGTCTGTTTGGCAGTCTTACCACCCATTTGTTAGTCGGTCCGTCTATCTGTCTTTCTGTCTTTCTGTCCTTCTGTCCGTCTATGACCAAAATTCACTTGGTTTCCAAAAATTAGGACATCTGCTTCAAAAGACACGTCTACAGTATGACATCAACGAAAAACATCTCTAGTTCCTAGTTGTTTTGCTCACTGCTTATAAACTAGAACAGGTATACAATAAAAATCTCGATGATATTCCATAAAAATAGAAAAAATTCGCCAAGCCCACCGTATATTGAAGTTTAGTTTTTTTTTCAAACTCTTTGCTAAGATGAAGGTGATGGTTATAAAGGATTAGGTTACAACCGAATATAATTTCCTTCCTTGTTCTACTTTGAACCAAAAAAAAAAGAGATAAAAAAAATTTCTCCTAAAATACGAAAAAAAAAAAAAAATTTATATATTGTATACAGGAATATTTGGAAAAATTCATTGAAAAAAAAATGCAAGCAGGAAACTATACTCTATTTAGTTCGAATTTTTTGATATTCATCATGACCTTGTGTACAATGTTTGATTACCATACATCGGTCGATTATCACGAATATTTTATCTCCTCGTGTATATTTCAAATTATTTGATAGTATTTTGTAAGCACTTTTATCAATCGATTTCATAATTTCCTCCGTTTTTTTTACTAAAATTCAAATACATTTTGCTTATATTTGAAAAAAATATATATATTAACCCAAATATGCGCCATAGAATTTCTTTTGAAGTTACATTTAAAAAGGTTCTGCAGAAAGTGAAGGTCTATGAAATGCATCAAAACGTCCCAGCAAAGTGCTCTCAATTTCTATCAAAGTATTAAAAATGTCTATGATCTGGTATTCTTGTGATGTAAGCTGACGACTTGTCTATCGATTAATTCTGAACGTTTGAATCAAATATTCAATGCACTTTTAGCGCATTACTTCTTGAAAAGACGGAGTTAATTTAATTCTATGATTAGTTTGGAGCAGTTGACAATGCCCGACTAGCAAACCAATCCAATTAAACACAATGCATCTCATGTGACGTTAAGCTAGCTATTTGTACGACTTTATTCAACTTGGACCTTCATCTTTTTCTCACATTATATTCAAATGTAACCCAATTACCCAGTTACCGGTTATCAACATCTTTAAAAATGACTCAATTGTGTATCGTAACAGCAGCAATTTTCAAATGGAAACCGGTTACGCTACATTTTTCACTTTACATCTTTCATCTGTTTCCCAAATATCAAGATTATTTTTCTTTATCAAGCCTAATGCATTGGATTCAAAATTAGTTTTGGACAGTTCTTATGTCTGCAATAAACTCATAAGATGAAATTTACTGATTTTTCTTAATTTTCTTTTTTTTAAGAGCTTCATCGACAAACTCTTAACCAAGCTGTAAGTTAAGCTGTAAGTTATTTGTATATATTTAGCGTAGATAAGTCAGAGATAGTTGGTCAATTAGAAAGTAAGGAATGATATGGAACCATTACGGTTAACAGCTGATATACTTCGAATGTGTTAGTTTTGGTGGTTGGCAAATACCAAAACGAAGTTAGCTAGAAATACCAACAGATTATTAGAAGATTTAATCCGTCTGGATGACCGTAATTGTAGGATACACACAAAACGAACAAAGAAAAACAGACATTTAACATATTATAAGAGAATTTCCTTTCTAATCATAGACAAAGTTGGAATGTTAATATAAGCAAATCAAAAAAATTGTAACAGGACAAATTAATATTAAAGTACTGATATAATAGACCTTGAAATAAAAGATATAAAAACCGTTTAAGTTAATACGATAATCTTTATATATCATTCGATAGAATAAGGGTATGTTTTTGTAATAAGTTCTTGTAAGAAGGCCTTATAGGTGAAGACAGTAAACTTTTTATGGATTAATATTTATAGGATATTTCATCTATTAAGCCGTAAAGACAATTCTATACAATTGTGAACAATAACGAATAAGCGGATATTTTACAACGAATATCAAACAAAGACATGATGTCTTCATATCCCATCACTGATATGATAAAAAGTTAGCAAAAGTCAAGACGTGAACTCTTGCCCAAATTCGACGACCTACCTCAGCCGTTAATTTGATGTCTTTACGATATATAGTATATAGTAATCATACAATATCATCTGCAAAACATATTCCCTCTCCCCATTTATTTCTATAAGATTTCTTTTTTAAATTGACCAAATTTACGTTGATTGTTCAACTTATGATATAATAAAATTTCAAATTAAACGTTGAAGTCAAAGTAATTGTGAATCTCTACAAGTGGACAGACATACCGACAGGCATAACAAGATCAATTCTACTATTGACGCTTTTCAATAATTGACACGTGAATGCTTTATAATAATATTGGGTTGGCAAGTTAGTAATTACCGATTTCTTCAATAAACTAAAAGGTTTTTTTTTTACTTGGAATGAAGTTTAATCTATAATGTATTTTCTATTTTGTTCGATGACCTTTTGCCATCTCTCTGATAACTTGAAAATTCCATGCTTGCAAAGCTAGATAAGGATTACAGCTCTCATATAAAAGAAGAAGAAGATCATAACATTTACGGATATCATAAAAATGAGAGTGAGAAACATCTATAAATTAAATCGGCAATTACTTAGTTGACAACTCTTTATCTTTACAAAAATTGTATATATTCCGTTATATTTCTTGGAATAAAAGAATAAATGCTAAAAATTCATAAGAAATTTTATTGAACATGGCTTCGAACGGATCAATAATATATTTCGCTTTATTTCTTCCACTAAAGATTTATTAAAAATTTATTTACATGACATTGATTTGGTTGATTTTATTGTGTCTGTTTGTGCAGTAATTTAATTATCGATACAATCATTATGCAAACAATTACTTTCAATATATTAAATGAATGCTTTAGTTACGAAATAAATGTACGGGAGAAAAAAAAATGTAGAAAAATTCCCGCATATATGCATATAAATAAGCACTCACATACACAAAACCAAATAGATAGAAATAATATTTATATGAAATCACTGTCATTATTGTGATTATCGAAAATGACCTCAAACCCGAAGAAATTTCAATTTATTAAGTAATTTTCACAAATTGAATCTATTGTCATTCAAAATGAGGAAATGATTACTTTCGAGCCAAAAGTTTAAACGGGACAGAGCAGCTAACGCAAATAGAAAAGCAAAAGTTATTTAAGTCTTATGACTCTAATTAACATTAACAATAATGTAGCTGAGAGTATAAGAGAGAGAGAGAGAGAGAG
>KK351080.1:434080-447015 GCA_000671755.1 Glossina brevipalpis | reverse complement strand
CTCAGGTTACTTTAGGCGTTTCCTTTGATCGATTTGATCCCATTTCCATATCAACACCTCCATAAAAGAATTTCTAATGCTTCTGCCAAATCTCAAGCCAATTGAAAAAAATCGTTTGCCACAGATATTACAAAGACGGATGGAGGGACATACTGAAACCGATTCTAAATTTGATGCTGATCAAGAATATATATATATATTATGGGGAAGCTTCAGGTTCCTTCTGAATGTTGTAAATAAAATGACAAAATAAATGCGTTTTTGTTTGAATTACAATCATATCAGATTTAAAGAATCAGATATCAGATCTTAGAAAGTTTACCCAAAAAAAAAAAAAAAAAACTTTCAGTTAGAATTTTTGTAGCCAATATTTCTAAAAAAGTTATTCTGATCAATATTCTATGGTTTTTACTGCATATACGTTTGCTTCATATTCGACCCCTGATTATGGATACAAGTCGTACAGTTTAGTCGTATAGCTTAATTAGAAGCATATCATAATCAATTGACCTAAAAAGTCTGTGTTTGCACCGATGGATGTACAATAAACTTTTAATTAGTATCTGTGTCTGTAAATTTAAAACTTGGAAATATTAAGTTTCTTCAACTTATTATATAGTACGGGAGTACTTGATAGCGAACATCTATTTTAATATCCTACTCCAACCTTGTGTTTTGTGTCGGATATTAATATTAAGTTTGCGAAGATATTCATAAAATCTGTAAAAAGATTAAAAAATAGGTCAACCTTTTATATATTATATCATTCGAATGTGAATCAAGCTAAGCTTGTCCGTCCATCTATCTTTGTAATGTCTGTTCATGGATTTTTGAGATATTTTGTTACACGAAAGCATTAAGTCACAAGAATGAACGCTAACGAAGAATGGATTGGATCGAGAGAAATATTTTTACTTTAACTCTCCCCCATATAAAGTCTTATTTTCGAAAATCCATTATATGAAAAAAAATTTGCAATTTTTAATATTTTTCGATAAAAATCGTATATTCATATATTAAACGAATGCGCAAAAAGGTCCAACTGATATGAAAGCAATTGATACTGAAAATGCAGAACGTAGGATATACCAAACAGTCTTTTCGAAGGTATTCAGGCATAACACATCAATTAATCGGTCATAGCTGCTGACCCTCTCATATCGGTACAAGCTCGCGTTCATGAGTATAACTTGTGTTACGAGATATTTTCTTTATCGAGATCTCACCGAGTAGATGAATACTTGAAGGTACTTTTTTAATAAAACGTATATTTAAATGAATTCATAAAACTTTTATTAAATTAATCTCATTGCAATTCACTACCAATTGCTTGCACAAACAACTCAACAAAAATTCAAATATTTATTTTCACATATTTTTTTTTATTTTTATATTTGTCGATGTTAACACAGTCGCTATCACATACCATTCATCGTTACATTTTGCATACGCTTAACCACGAATCAAGCCGAGCTGCTAGTCAAGTACACAATCTGGTAAACATTGTGACATACAACTATGGCAGTTGGCATACGTGGTTTTAGGTAGATTTCATATCTTAGATTGAAGGCCAAAAAAAAAAGTCGCTCATGACCGCCTGCACAATAACTCAAACAAGTATAAAACTTAAACCGTTTAAAAAGAGTAACTGAAGGTTTTAAAATATTTATTCTTATCCGAAATTTCGCGCACATATCATATTATTCATCATTATAAAATTCAAGTAAATTCAGTTCGAATCGAGTCACGCACTGGCTTATAACTTCACCAATTCGTGTATTTATTTAAGGTGGTGCTTATCACAAAAATTTGCCATAAGAAGAATTAATACAACTCCTTGGTCTCTCTTTTTTATTTTTTTATTTTTTTGTGAATGTAAAAGTACAGTAAATTTTAATCAATCTAATGAAATCATGCAAGCGTAACATTAACTTTAATCTCTCAACAATTGACCTAAATTTTATGGAAATTTTGTAAAAATATGTAAAGGGAAAACGAGAAGAAGGATATACATGTAAGAAAATCTTCTGCAGCAGTTTGCAAAAGAAAGCGAAAGTTAAAACTCACAATTAGGTAAATACATGCGCGCGGTATGTGGCAAAAAAAATATTTGTTCTTAACTAATTCAATCTCTATATCACGTAATCACTTCTTAGTAACTTCAAGTTTTATCTAATTTGACTTTGCTTTTGCAAACCCTCATAAAAATGCATGGAATAACTCATAAAATATATATATATATATATATATAATCAGAATCAGTATCTGAATCGATTTAATAATCCTGTTTGCGTTTTGTGGTTTGAATGCTTACAGCTATAAAACCGTAAGGATGTAAACATAATAAAGCCGCGTTTATATTCCCATACCTAGGAGAAGATTGCTATCATTGCTTTAATATGAGCACCTGCTATGTAGCTTAATGTCGCAGGACAATTTTTCAATAAATGATAGTCCTGTGTCCCACAGGCTTTGGAACAATCCTCAAAAGGGGACTTCGCAATTTCCATGGTTCCAGAAAAACATTCTCGAGATGTAGTCCGGAATTTCCCTCTGGTCGGAGGATGTTCCTTTCTAGCTACACCCACAACTATCACGATACTATTTAAAGGACCGCACCAGCAGGCATTCTCTAAGATTGTCGACGCAGTCAACATAGCTCACACAGTTTCATCATTTGAACAACCTAACCGTCGTTGTTTTCTATTTTTCGTCTTTAGATGTTCTATACATCTCGGAAGCGAGGATTATTGTATACTTGAAAAGACATCGACACTACTTACCTGCGTCAGGGTTCACTCGTGTTCAATTACTACTTCAAGCAGTCATAGGTAACTACCGGGCTGTTCAATGTTAATATGACTTAAATAGCAGAGACCTATCGGGAAGAGAAGTCCTCTAAATAGAAGCAGAACTCTCGAGCTTTCCTCCTACAATCCGAAAAATGTCTGTCGTCATGCATCGGTGGTTAAAATCTTACTCGTTAGCCGTGAGACAGTCGAAACTTACTTTATCAAATCTTTACCTGTCAAATAAGAAAAGAACTTTCTTTCGCGTCAAACGTCCGACTGTCACCCAAGGCGGTAACTACAGGTACAGGTACGTCCGTATCTGTTTATTATTATTGTCGCTGTTGACTTTTTTCAAAGAGTTATAATTACTTCCGCCATACTTGTAGAACACAAAAAAAGATAAGCAAAATGCGCGACTTCATTGTCTTCGTTTACATTGCTCTCTATACGTTTGGATTAATGGGTATATAAGCGCGATTGCATGGTATTTGCAGCCTAAGAGAGAAACCCAAAATTCGATATATTTTACTACCTGTAGAAATATGACATTTTTTCTTTTTTTAAAAAAAAAGAGCAAATTTCAAGTTCCAAGAAAATAGTAACAATTTATTCAAGACAGTGGCCATCACTGGTCACAATTTCTCGGCATCTTTTAGACAGAATATGAACTCTGTATGGAAGAAACAACTAGTCGGATAGTTAGCTAGAGGAGAACTAATTTTGTCGGTGCCGTCAAAAAAGTGGATGCCCTACTCGAAGGGACAATGGGTCATCGATTGAAAGCGAAGCAGCACTTGAGCAGTATCTAATAAATACAGCGGTAAGCGTTGAATATTTTAGCTTAAACTTGCCAGACTTTCCTATAACCCCCACCCCCTTCCCTCCGCCCAATTCTTTCCCTTTCACCATCATCCCATTTATACACATATGGGTGAAATTACCCGGGAAAGAAAAATAGGGCTAAACAGCGTCAGCCTAAAGAATATCATGATATTATGAATTTTAATATTCTGTGCCCGTTCTTCGGCTCAATTGCTGTAATTATTGCTGATAGCGCCCCCTATCGATGATGTCATTTGGCTTATAATACACTCCATCCAAATAAGGGGAACCATGATTACCCAGCTTTATCGTTGGATATAATAATGCATTCATTGTTCATCATCCATCCGTGTCACAATTCAGCAACATTTTTTACTTCGAATTAAAGAAGAAAAGTAACTTTTCGCGCAAACCGTATTTTCTTTGACGCAGCGTTTAATGTATTCAAACCTTTAAAAAAAACTACGTTGCGTACGCTTCACCACGAAACTTAAGGATATTATAGTAAAATGAAGACGTCATGGTTTTATTTAGCCCTCTCTAGTAGTAGATTCCTTATCGAATCCATATTTCAGTGCAGCAAAAAAAAAAAAAATCTTAGCAATGTAAAGAAGTCATCAGAAATTCACGGCTAAGCAAATATAACTTTTTGTTCTATTTTAAAGACGATTTTCTAAAAAAACACTGAAACGTTTGCTTTCATTATAAGTGATACAGTACGCAATGATTTCGCAAATTAATTTAATAATGAATCATATTTTCTAATAAAATGAAAGTAATTCAATTCAAATTACAAAAAAGGCAGATAAGAAAAACAAAACAAAAAACAGAAAAGAAAAAAGAAAAATATTCATTTACTTTTACTATTATGTTTAAAACGGTCCCAAGTTATTAAAAGGGAGAAAAGAAAAACATTCGCACATTTTAAGACAAAAAAAAAAAAAAACTGCAACTAAAATTAAATATGTTTGTATAAGTACTTAGTGTGTACATGTGTTATAATAACGACAACAACTATATAAAATACAATGACAACAGCAACACAAATAAATGCCCTTCGGTAATAACCTCTCAACCCCAAAAAGTATGTTTATGTTTGTTTTCTAGAGTGATTATGTTTTATGTTTTCTTTTGTTTTTGTTTTTCTTGCCACCCTCTCTGTAAGCCTAGTCACGGACCACTTACCTCGATCTGATTTCCGCATTTGCCAACTCGTTGCGTGGATAAGGTTTCGAAGCAGCTACAGCCGTCTCCAAAGAGCTTATATCTTCAAGTTCGCCTTCAAGCGTTACAAATATTATAGAACCTAGGGCTGTATACAGAAGCACTAATAATAAAACTCCTGTCAACAAAAAAATGGAAAAGAAAAATCATAAAGTGATGCTTTTTTATTTTTTGTTTTTTTGCTTTTTTTTTTTTTTCATTTACTTTAAGACAATAATAAAAAGTTTATTCGATATAGCAAAAATTTGAATATAAATTTCATAGGAGAAAAAGAGAACGAAAAAACATACCTATAGCCGATATACAGTGTGATTTAGGCGCCTTATGGCAGCCGCACAAACCGCTGACTTCTGTTTGAGCAGAATTATGGTCGCGCTGTTTGTCTGTTTTGGCAGGCGTTGAAAAGCACATGGAGGTTGGTGTTGCCACGGCTGCTACTGTTGCGCTATTATTATTATTGCCACTATTCACAGCCGAGGCATTCGGTTGCGCTGTAGCACCACCTATAAATGCCGTTAAAGGCAAAGGTGGCTTTTTATTCATAATAATTTATATGCGCGTTGCAATAAAACGGCAACACAGGGGATGTATTAATTACAAACTTTTTCAATTTCTTTTTTCCTTCTTTTCTGTTCTCTTGTGTTCTGTTTTCTTTTGCTTTCTTTTCTTTATGCTTTTCTTTTCTTTTTCTCTTTTCTTTTATTTTCTTTTCTTTTCTATCCTTTTTTTTTTCTTTTCTTTGCTTTCTTCTCTTCTCTTTGCTTTAATTTACTTTACTATTCTTTTTGTTTTTCTTTTTTTCCTTTGTTTTCTTTTCTTTTTTATTCTGTTTCTTCTTTTCCTCTTTTCTTTACTTTACTTTTCTTTTTGCTTTTTTTATTTTCTCTTTTCTTTCCTTTTTTTCACCTAATTTTTCTTTTTTGCTTTTCTTAATTTCTTATCTTCTCTTTTCTTTTCTTTACTATACTTTTCTTTTTGCTTTTCTTTTCTTTTCTTTTCTTTTCTCTTCTTTTGTCTTCTATTCTTTTCTTTTCTTTACTCTAGTTCCCTTTAGTCTACTTTCCTCTTTGTTTTTCTTTTTTTCTTCTCTTTTCTTTTCTTTTCTTTTCTCTGCTCTTCTCTTCTCTTTTCTTTGCCTTACTTTTCTTTCCGCTTTTCTTTTTTTCTTATCTTCTCTTTTCTTTTTTTCTTCTCTTTTCTTTTTGCTTTCCGTTGTTTCTTCGCCTTTCTTTTCTCTTCTTTCTCTCTTCTCTTCTCGTCTTTTCTTTACTTTACTTTTGTTGTTTCTCTTTTCCTTCCAACATTATCAGTTTATAAGAAAGATATACTTTTCCGTCCTTTAAATATATTTTATCTGTTGCTCTTTATCTCGTAATAATATACATTTTTTTTTTGCTTTTTTTGAACGTTCATAACTGTAAACTGAAAGAAAAAAGAAATAAGTGAACATAAAATTATTATTATATCGAAGAAAATTGTTATTACGAAATTAACTTCGAATAATGATTATGTGCAGTGAATATATTGGTTATGGCAATGGGTGCGCACAGGATTGGCAAAGATAACGTATCATAAATAGGCTAAGAAAAAAATTCATATTTTCTTCGAACAAGCAGTAGAGCAGGTAAACCACCTATATATATACTTACTAAATGTTATATGTAATGTACTGAATATAAATGAATGAAAATGAAGTCTTTCTATAAACGATTACTGACTGCACTGTATAATGATAATAATATCGTAAACGCTCCAATTTAATAAAATTAAATGAACTCAAAAATTCATTTAAGAAAATTGTTGCCAAAAATGCGAATAAACGTAAATAAATTCGAATTTTATTTGTGGAGAATTCCTCATTAATATTACATTACATTGCATTACGTAACAGTTTATACGAATGTGTTTAATTAATCTAGAGAATTTGAGATATATCAATTCAGAATTATTTTCTGATTCGATTTAATTAGATTTGTCCATCTCTCTGGTTGATGTCAGTTCACGTAATTTTTTTTTTCAACGTAGAGATTGAAAATTTTGGAGATATTTCCATGAAATTTGACGCATTAGGAGCACTTTCTCAGTCTCAGCGTAACTTTCCTCATTTTTGTAATCGATTTTCAAAATCAATAACGCGTTCACATTTCGTATAGCGCTTCATTTTTAATAATCAGAACAATCTTAGGTGATACCTTCCAAATTTGAGAGTTGCCACTTGCATGAAAAAATGGCAGAAAATTTAAATAATTTACTGTTATTGAGATGCCCTTTACATAAGAATGAATCGATATAAGAACTAAATGTATTAAGTTTTGGATCACATTGAAATATTTTTTAGAGTTCTACCTATGTAAAGATTCTTATGAAATCTAAATTATAGCATTATACGGCAAAAATAGGTAAAGCATTATATTAGACGAATTGTGCTCAGATTTTTAATGGTCAGCCTTGACCGATTAAAAAACATTTTAACCCGTCTAGGTAGAGTGTCAGTGTAAAGTATTGTTACGAAAATCGCAAACTAGTAAAAGGCAACTATAACAAACTTGATAAATCTAAGGGATGGAAATTCCTTTGAATGTAATACCTACGACGGTCATAAAAAGACATATTAGCAGCTGGTAATAAAAGCAAAGATTAGCAAAGAATTTCCGCGAAACCTGACATGAAAGGGATTAATGAAACTATGAATTCAGGTTAAAAGCAGAAGGTATGCAGAGTTTGTGATATTTGTAGGGTTTATAAGCAGAGCATTTTGCTTAGAACACCAGAGTTGATTAAAAATATTAGAGGAGTAACCAATGGTTGAAGAAATAATTACTTTGTAATAAATTGTAAAATAATTGAGTTTGTAAATATTACTTCATAAATAACGAAAATTGTACATAATCAAAATATAAGCTTTTCGCGATTCAGAGATACTGAACTGAGCCTTAAAGTTAAAGTACGGAAGGGACCAAATTTTCGTAACAGTATCATAACCACTGTTAAGCTCAATATATGAATCTTAACAGTATCAGTTCATTTTTATACTGATAACCGTAAAAATTAGAACAAATTTAATTTAGCTGCACTTAACCTAATAGTCCGCCCATGCTGGCCAACCGGGACAGAATGAGAGACGATTTTAGGCTCTCACAGTATATCTAAGATTCGTTATAAGGGTTGTTTTTTTTTCGGTTTTTTGTGTAATTTTATGCTTTTAGATAGCTCAAGCATCAACATACAAAAACAAATTGAACATTGCGGTTTATTTAAATTTTGTTTGTTTTTTTTCTTTTTGTTTTCTTCTTTCAAATGTTTTTGGTCCACATTTCACTTTTAATTGACTAAAGATTATAAAATCAAAACAGCTCAACGTGGCGTGTGATTAACATTTAATTAGGAATTTCTTTTCTTTTTTTGTTCTTTCTAGTCTTCTTCAATTGTTGTTTGTGCCGTTTATATATATATATATATATATATATATATATGTGTGTGTGTGTGTGTGTATGTTATATAATAAATGATATCTTTCTTTTTTTTCAACAAATATTTTCCAACTAAATAAGAATGTTTCTGAATATTAATACCCAAAAAGAAACAAAAAACCAAAAATAAAACGAGGTTGCCTTTAATTGACTTTTCCTCAGAATATTCAATGACAGTTGCATGAATATTTTCCAATCTGTTGTGTTATATATAAAGCATTGCGATTAAAATGATTGAAAATATTTTTCAGTGCATGAAAATTCTAAAATAAATTGTGAATGAAATTAGAAGATAATCTTTTATGTGTTGAATGGAAAAATAATGATAAAAAAAAAAAAAAAAAAAAATAAAAACACGCAAACTATAAATCTTCACATGTGTGCGTTGTATCGTACGTATGTTTTCGAAAGACTTCCTTTAACGATTTCCTATGATTTATTGATTTCCTAAATACTCATTATTTATACGTTCTGTTGCCAAAATCCAAATCTCTTGATATCATAAATCATTATTTTTTATTTCAATTTGTTTATTAAATTTTATATTTATTAATTAAATTAAACGCAGAAAATGTGTGCACGAAACACATATAAATTTCTTCCCTAAGGACGACTAAGATGTGTGTATTTATATATGCAAAATGGAAAATTAGGAAACGTACAAATATATTGATGAATGCATTAGTGGGCTGACCAGCAGCAGCACCAGCTGCAGCATCAGTAAATGAATGCCTGCAGTTCTCAATTCAAAATATAAATTTATGACTTGATTATTATCAATACGTTATTACCATACCTTTATATGTGTGAATTATGTGTGCATGCGTATGCGTGTGTGTGTGTGTGTGTGTATGTGGTTTTTTAAAATAATAATTACGTCAATTGTATTCGAAGATGCTGCAATGCGTATTGATGAGCTCCTTTATAGTTTTCTGTTAGGTGTCGAATAAATAGATAATTTAGGAAAACTCAACCAACAGATCCTTTCAAGTCCAATTTAACAATTTTGGCACTTTTTTTTTTATCATACTGGGAAGTTATATCGAAAAGAGCTTATGTACGCATTATTATGAGCTGTCAAGGCAATTTTTCACATTAACACCAATTGCACTGCACGCACGCATGCAAACATCCCAATAACATTGACAACAACAACAACAACAACAATAATAATAATAAAAAAAAAAAGCAACAAAACAGCAACTGCTAGTTTATTCGTTTAGTCAACCTTTTCATGGCGCCCCACGCACAATGACATATAACGGTTTATTTCCCTACCATAAACACTAAAATTGGTGTACACATATGAACGCAGACATTCGCGTACATATACAAGCGCATATACACAACTACACAATGTGCCCATGCATGCAATTCCTTTATATAACGATAGCAATAACAAAAACAAAATGACTAGTACTAGTAACCTGCATAACGTAACAACATGGCGCTCATGAATAAGCTATTTTATGAATACTTTTTAAGTGTGTATGAATGTGTTATATACACATTCATTTGTATGCTCTCCATTTTCTTGTTGTCGCTGTTGTCGTTGTGGTCGCTTTCTTGCCTTAATTTTGTTTTTTTTGTTGTGTCTTTGATCTCTGATAAAAACAATTTTAACTGGTTTGTATTCAATCGATCGTTTATAACACTTGGATACGCACTCTCGCACACACAAACACACGCACACATATTTCGCTATTGCCAATGCAATCACTTTTTGTACGTGCACATGTGTGAGTGTAAATGTATGGCATGGGTTTTTTCATAGAACAACTTGTTTCTTTTCTCTTGCATGCCTGCTGATCGGTATGCTTTGCCTGCATTTTTGTGTAGCACCGCGTACATATCCAGGCTATATATGTATGCCGAAGAGTTTGAAACAAAATATCAAACAAAACAAAAGAGAAGAAAACAAAAAATAAATAAAAATTCAGCTTTTTTTTTTTATTTGCTCGTTTGTATTGGTTTCGCATTAACTCGGATGCCTATGTGTGTGTGTGCGCGGTATTGTGTGCGCATGGGGGTGTAGGTATATGTGTGTGAGTAGAATAGTATATTGTGCCTACATAGAGGAATTACAAACATTTTGTTTACGCAACAACATCTCCTCGTTCGATGCGATTTCACTTTTAATTGAATATAAAATTTTTTGTTATGACCTAGAAAAAGTCTTTAGCTCCAAAGCTTTCGTTATATGTACACAATCTAAGTGTTTTTCAGCTTTATCTCGGTCTATTAATATATTAATCTAATAATTTAGATTTGTGTGTGCCCTCATAGAATGTATAGCTTCAGTATAAATTTTAATAAAAATTTCTTCTCTTTTTTTTAATCTTTTTTTGCTTTAATCTTTAAAGTCTTTTAAATTATTATCAAAATAATTTTCAAAAAATTCTTATAAACATGTTTTTACTGCATTTTCTAAATTAATTAAAAAATGGAAAAATCGAAATATATAAGCCATCGGTTTGAAAAGAGTATAAGACTTCTTTTGGAAAAAAAAAAATTAAATTAAATTCTCTTCTTGCTTTCAATTTTATTAGAGGAAAGTTTGATTCTTAAAATATATTATTTCTATTTTTTTTCTTTTTAATAGAATAAATCTATTCGTATTGTGAGAAATTTAGGAAACCTTTAAAAGAACAACAAAATTAAGCAACGAAAACATGAACAAAAAGAAAAAAATCATGACTGATTTAACTTCATTAATATTAATTTTATTCTCACTCTTAATAATAATAATATTGCATTTTTGCATTAATTTAACGCCGAATGCTTAGTTAGGTTATGAGATAAAAGTGAACTCAAACTATTTTCAGATGAAGCGACACTTATGCCTGCGCCTGCAAAAATTTTGCAGAAAATGTATTAAAAAACAACTAAAAAAATATCTTAGTCGATCAAGGCCGATTATTGAACATACTCCCTCACCCCACTCCTTCACCACATTTCGCACTAAAATTTCATAATTCTTCAATTATGTTCGTTTATAAAATAACAAAAATTTTGCCCGATTGCCATGTAAAGCCTTATTTTCTATGAGGATCCATTCTTATATAAAAGACGACGTAGATCTTATTACAATATCCACCCCCCAAGGTAAGAGTTATATTTCATTTTGTCGTTCGGTTTGTAACTCCTTGAAGGAAACTTCGGAGACCCCACAAGATATGTACATTCTCGATCAGCATTAAATTTAGAATCGATTTAATTACGTCCGCCTATCCGTCTGTCCATACGTCCGTCTGTGTAAATATTCTCCTAGCCACCAAAATGAAATTATCGGCTTCAAATTAGGCATAAGCATTGAAAGTTCTTTCACGTAAATTGCTATTGAAAATGGGCTAAGTCGACCACAGGCCACACATAAGGTATAAAAAAGTTGTAGTATAAAATAATCCAGGAGACACGCCTATTTTGCTGATGTTTTGTTCATTGCTCGTAAATTGGAAAATAAAGACTTACACGGGATTTCATAAAAATAGGGAATATCTGCCACGCCCACCCATTAAAATTTAGTCTGTTAACCCCTTTTTTAAGACAAAGGCGGTGGGTATAAAATACTGGACAGACATCAAAGAGATAGTTAGATAGACATGCTTAAATCATTCCAGAAAATGATTCTGAAAAATGGGATCCATCAAATCTTTCTGAATGCTAAACACACAATCACACACACAAATCTAATATACCCTTACAATAAAAGGTGTAAAGTATAAATATTTGCAGGTCACTTAACATATTCTCATAAAAGCTTTTTAGTTTAGAAATTGTTTGAAGTTTCTGCAAAATTAACTTAGAATGTATCAAAATTTTAATTAACTCATTTCTGTTAGTGTTTGCTTATAGTGCATTCAAGGCTATGTTGCAAATAAAATCATTATTTCATGCATAAAGCTCAACCGCAGCAACACGAAATGTGAAATTTAATCAACATAGGACGTCATTACTGCATTACTGGCAGCCAATAAAGTTAAGTTTCACTAGTAATATGCAAATCGTAACAATTCAATGCCACTAAAACGGATAATAAGTCGAAAGTCTATAAAAACTTTAAAAAAATGTCTCACCTACTTATGGTATAAATATAACAGTAAAATAACATTCCTCAGCTGGTTCTGTCCGTCTCGTAATCCATGCCTGTCCGTCTGTCTGCTTTCTTTTGCTTTATCAAAGCTATAAAAATTCAGAAAAACAATGTATATAAAGGCTTAGTTTTCATGAGAGCCCTTATATGGGATGAGGTCCACATTCGGGGCCCTTAATTATACCCACCACTTAAGGTGAAAGGTATATTCATTTTGTCAATTTGCTTGCATTGACCAGAAAGAAACTTCGGAGACCCCACAAAATATAGATATTCTTGATCAGCATCAAATTTAGAATCGATGTATGTCCGTCTATCTGTCTGTCATGCAGTAAAGTTTTTCCGGGCCGCATAAACAAATATATCAGCTCTAAATTTGGCAAAAACATTGCACCCAGTTTGGTATTGAGATTGAGCCAAATCGGTAGAAGGACACGTCCACAGTACAATGTAGACTGAGAATACCTTTTTTCGAAGGGAAAAAAATGGGTTATATGCTTATTACTCATAAACCATAGCAGAAACATCTCTAAA
>KK351080.1:417462-431343 GCA_000671755.1 Glossina brevipalpis | reverse complement strand
TATTCGACCAAAAAAAAAGTGGTATCCAAAAAAAGTGGTACCATTGACATATCTATTATTCCTTAGAAAAGGAATGCTCCCTTTCCTAAAGAAAACTATGCTATTCGACCAAAAAAAAAGTGGTATCCAAAAAAAGTGGTACCATTGACATATCTATTATTCCTTAGAAAAGGAATGCTCCCTTTCCTAAAGAAAACTATGCTATTCGACCAAAAAAAAAGTGGTATCCAAAAAAAGTGGTACCATTAGCATATCTATTGTTATTTTTTTCCTTAGAAAAGGGAGCATTCATCTTAATACGTCGGTAATTAAATTTCAAAAGGTCTTGCAGTACCTTGCAGTCAGTTAACAAAAAACAGAAACCAAAAATTGTATAAGATAAATTAACTTGAAACATTGTCCAGCGTTACCCACCGCATTCTTTCGTTATCCGTCACAGATGTTTTTAATGAAATATGGAGTCCATGTGGAAAGAATTCCATAGTCTTTTGAACTTGTCGTTACATTGCGTCATATCGTTGTATAGCAATAAAAGAAAAAGCGCTGCTTACTTAGGAGACTTTAACATTTATGCTGAACACATAGACGTATAGGAAATGGTGCATATTGACACTTTTCACTATGATATCCCCTATTTTGGATCATAAAGTTAGATTTTTCTGATAGCTTTTAGAACCCTTTAAGATATATTAAAAAACTGAAGGGGTATTATTTCTTAAAAATTTTTTATAACGCGTCTTGTACATTGTAATTTTTGTCAAACTACAAGCGCACTGTTCATGATGAATAGTAACAATAATTCTTTTTTATATTTTTTATAACATAAGACATGATTTAGTTTTCCGTTTATCTTTGTATTTTCTATTATTGTTTAGTTTTCGTAAGCATTTTGTTTATTTTTCCATCCTACTTTATTATCAATTATCTTAGCAAAGACATTTTTAGCAAAGACACAAACGTAAAAAATTTTTGGGGGCTAACTTCACACCAGTTAATTATTGTTTATTAGCACACATCATATACACTGATAAATGTGTATGTATTATTTCCAATAATTATTAAAAAATTATTAAACTTAAGTGTCCGTCCTGCTATTAAATACTCACATTATCTAATGTATAATAAAATTGACTGAATGAAGGATAATTCTAACGAAACGCTATTAGAATCGTACTCTATCCATTCTAGACAAACATTAATATTTCTATGCTCACTAATTAATCAATTTAATTCAACTTACACAACGTCAATGATAAAAATGAAAACGTAACTAAAATTATTTAGTTAGTGAAATTCACACGTATCAGTTTTATATAAGAGTTTTATAAAATCTTTCAACTTTAACAGTTGAAATCATCTGTGGAAAATTCTTAACAAATTTTGCGAAGTTCTTGGAAGAATTACATTACATTTCATTAAACGATGGCTCAACCTCATTTCTAAAACTTAACTCATTAATATTACATATCGTATGAACTTAATAAATCTGTAAAACTTTTTAAAAAGGAAATATATTTATTTCTTCTGAACTTATAAATGGGAAAGAAGACACAAACATGAAATATCTTATCCGATGATAGAAAAAGGAGAGAAGTATTGCCTTCTTAATTCAAAATCGAAAGTCTTACATTTGGATTTATATTAATTTGATCAATTTTTTGCAATAGCCAGAAGAAAGTTTAATAGACCCCAAAAAGTGTATTTAATCTTGATCAGCGTCAAGTTATAATCGATTTAAACATGTTCGTCTGTCGGCCTTTCTATATGTCCATCTGTCGGCGTGTCCTTCCATCCGCCTATCCATTTCTCCGCCTGCCCATCCGTCCGCCTGTCCATCTGTCCGCCTGTCCAACCGTCCGCCTGTCCATCCTTCCGCCTTTCCATCTGTCCGCCTGTCCAACCGTCCGCCTGTCCATCCGTCCGCCTTTCCATCTGTACGCCTTTCTATCTGTCCGCCTGTCCATCTGTCCGCCTGTCCATCCGTCCGCCTTTCTATCTATTCGCCTCTCTGTCTGTCCTTATAAGGTAATGTCTGCGATAAAAATTCTCCTGATCGCAAAAATGAAGATATCGGCTTGAGGTTGGTTTTGAAAATAGGTCAAAGCGAACGTAGATCACGTCTACAGTGTATCGTAAACCAAGAAAATCCTTGTTTTCGAATTCAAAAAAAAATTGTGTTTTTGCTCCTTAGTCATAAACCATTGCAAATAGATCTAAAAAAAAAAAATGAAAACGATCGACCACGCCTGCTCAACATTGGAACTTAATTTTTTCTTTTCAAAACGTTTCCAACATCAACAAAGGAACTTCAGAGATCCCATAAAATATATATATTCTTAATCGGTATCAAATTCGGAATCCATGCGCGTCTGTTCGTCTGTCCATCTCTTTGTCTACTTAACTATGTAATGGTATCTTGATTAAGGTATCCTGATGAAATTTAGTTTTGGAAATGAGGCAAACCAGTCATAAGCCACGCCTACAGTGTAAAAAAAGCTAAAAATACTTCTCTTTGCTGGGTGTTTTTTTTGCTGCTCACAGACTACACAATACAAATTTCCACGGTATCCCACAAAAATAGAGAAAATCTGCCACGCCCACCTGTTAAAAACAATTTTTTTTCTTTTATCATTTTTCAACACAAAGGTGGTGCGTGTAGAAGAATATAATTTTCTTGTTTGTTTTTTTTTATGCGCCGATCAATCATATAATCTTTTTGAAATCTGATCTGAATAATTCAGTTAAGTATATGAGGGTGTTTTTTTTTTTTTTTTTTTGCTTTTTATTTAAAGTTCTCAATTTTCAGATATCCAATGACAACAACAAGTGAACAAACAATCGAATTTTTATATGATATAACCGCACTCATAAAATTAAAATATTTTCATACATATAACGATAATATGTATAAAAATTGCCTCTCAAGCCTAAATTAGGGTAGTGATGCTGCTGTTTGCTCTTCACTTTTCCTTGACAAAAGACGTTTATTTTTCTCCTTTCTCGTCTTTTTGCTATTCATTGCAATAATTACTGAAGGACTATTGATGAATAATTTGTTAACTAAAGCAAAAATTCTTAAAGAGAAGCACAAAAATAGAAACGAGGCTAGAAAAAAGTTTCAAACTCTTATAAAAAGTTTTTTTTTTTTCAATAAACGATTTTTAAAATAGAGAAAAAAATTCGAACAGATTTTATAAAAAAAAAAAAAAAAGTTTGTAAAAATTAATTAACTAGAACAACATTGTAGTAAAAATTTATTTGACATATTGTAACAGATTTCAGGCTACTCAGAGAAAATATTTCTCATAACATACACGCTCATAAAGAAAAAAATTAATGAAAATCTCTGGTTTAAGGCTGACAATGAATTAAAAATATTATTACAAAATTTTTGGCATTTAAATGTATTTGGGAGCATAAAAAGAGATGTAAGAAAAATGGACGCTGAAATAAGTGGATCTTAGTATACATTTCTTCACTTCGAAACAGAACTCGTTATCTGAATTTTTGTAAACTCATAGTTATCAAAATCTAATTTTTTAAATTAATTTACATTTCCTCTTTAATAATAAATTAAAATCATAAAAAAATTATATTCGGCTGAGCCGAATCCTTTACAATCTTTACACCCTTTATCTTAAAAAAAGGTAAAAAAGAAAGCTAAATTTTAATAAGAGAGCGTAATGGATTTTTTCTATTTTTATAGAATACCGTGGAATTTTCTATTGTGTAGTCAATGAGTAGTGAGCAAACCACTCAGAAAACAAAGATGTATTCAGCTTATTTTATGCTGTAGGCGTGGACAGTGACCGATTCGACCCATTTTCAATATCAACCTATATGAAAAAACTTTCGAATTTTTTTGCTCCAGATATCATCCAGATATGTTAATTTTTCCAACCGGAAAAATGGTTTTCATAGACGTTACAAAGATAAGCAGACAGACGGATAGATGCATACGTCTAATAGAATTCTAAATTTGATACTGATCAAAAATTTATACACCTAATGGGGTTTCTGGAGCTTCTTTCTTAATGCTATAACCGACGGACAAACGGACAGTTAAACAAACGGATATGTTTAAATCGATTCTAAATTTGATTTTGATTAAGAATGTATATACTTCGTGGGGACTCTTCTGGGTATTACAAACAATATAACAAATAATAAGTAAATAATTTAAAAAATATAAAAAAATTATTTTATTTTTTTTTCTTTACTAATTTAATATAATAAGTTTTGAATTCATTCGGAATCATTACTATTTGTGCCATGAACCATGACATGATTATGAAATTTAACTATATCACTTAGTTAACAACATTTCATTAATCTTTTCTTAATAGATGACTTTGGAATCGCGTAATAGATAATATAGCGCCAGCGATAATATAGTGACACTCCTTAGATAATTAAAATGCATTATGAGATTTGTTAACCGAATCAAAACAAATTGCATTTTGAAAATGTGAACCAAATTCTATACCCCGACCAAAGTGATATCGCTTCGTAAGCTTGTGGAAAAATTGGTTGTGTGTTTAGTGAAAATATTTTATTAAAATCTGGAGCTCATAGATGATTCACTCGTTTCCATTTTGGTATTTTTAATATTAAAAATGTACAATACTCTGATCAGCCAATGGTAGGGCTGACCAAACCTAACAAAACTATTGATTCTTCTTTCTACAGCCCATAACTAATGAAATTAAAGAATTGACCAGAAACAGAAGCATCGTCTTCTCCCACGATAATGTTAGACCACATAGATATTCAAAGATTCAGCAAAACTTAAGAAAGCTCGTCTGTAAAATTTTAAAACACATCTTTCTTATAACCCGTGCCTTTCCCCATTCGATTAGCATTTGCTTCACTTTTTCACCTTAACGATATAAAGCTAAAGTCAAAAATTACTTCGTTCAGTTCTATGAATTTGGTTCTTAATAAATTTAACTTAAAATTACAAAAGAAAACTATAGGAAATATGTGTTGAAAGTTTCTGGAAAAAAAAATGCACAAAACTGTGCGAAACATTTATCATAAAACTAATTACTTTTATTATATAACCCTTGGAGATCTGATAGATAATACTTACTCATCACTCATTGAGACCATAAACACTTTTTACGGTCAGTTATTTTACAATATTTTAATTAAATTTCATTGTTAAATTTCACGCATCAACGTTTCTGCTGCATTATCTTAAGAAAATAGTTTTGTGTTTTTTTGTTTTTTGAGACTTAAACGTAATTGCTAAAAAATTTGCCATAAAGGAATTTCTTACTGAAGAATATTAAAAATTTAATAAAAAAAAAAAAAAGAAGAAGCAAAAAAATCAAAAAAAAATAGCGAATAGAAACACAAACATAAAGAAAGGTGAACCTTAATAGTTGAGGCTAACAACCTGAGAAATATGGAACAAGAAAAATAGGTAAAGACAAAGAGAAATTTTCCATCTGCGTACTTTATTTTTTATGTTAGAATTGTTGTTGTACGGTCAACAAAGAAGAAATGGAAACAAAATAAGGCACGTATGCGCACTCACCGCACGTTGTACAACGGGATGCACAGTAGATATATATATATATATATATATATACACTAATATATATATACGTATATATATATACTAATATATATACATATGTCCACAAAACATATAAACATTAATTGAATCCTAAAAAGTTTGTGTGTGTATGTATTTGTTGTTGTTTCTTTAAGCAACCAAGGTTTTCTGACTATGAAATGTTACGCTTGGAAGTTAAAAAGGTCAAAAACACGTCGTGCATATAAAATATAAGCTTAAACATACACGCACAAACAAGTTTACACACACACACATGGTCCCACACGGTCACATATGTACGTACGTATTAGTAAACACATGCATTTTTATATAAAAACTTGTTTAATTCCATGTATGGTTAAGTTTTATAAAATTGAAACACACACACACGTACGTACGTAAACACACGTACAAAAAGGCGTGCGTTTGCGTCTTTATGCAAGCTTTTTGCATATACACAAGTTTGAAATTTTATAAGAGCCTGCATTGCCATACACCACACACACACACACAAACACTAACATATATAGCCAAAGAACACAACAGCAAATAAGTTTAGAATTTAAGACTTCGAAGTGCATTAGCAAGCAATGTATTGTTGAGCTGTGTTAGTGCACGGTGCATACACATGCACATATATAGAAATTGCTTTGAAAATGAAATAAAATTGAAAAAAAAAAATCTCTTTTTCGGAGAATTGAAAATGTGTTTTGAATTTCATTTCTTATTTATTAATAGAAACATTGAAGGACATACACACAAATCCACACACAAATCTACACACTTCAGGAAAGAAAAAAAAAGGGAGTAAAAACCACTGCACAACAATAAAAATCAAAACTAGCACAAAATCTTTTAACACAAATACGTTGCCCTAATCCGGTCCTAATTTCATTTGATTCTGATCGATAATAATATTATTCGTACCTGTGTGCAAAAATTTTACAAAGGAACTCTAAAATTACATTCTTTGTATACATAGTAGAGTACATCCCAAAAATTTACGTAAGATTTGAATTTACCTCCCTTTGTGCGATAAAGTATTAGCAACAAAAAAAAAAAAAAAAAAAAAAAAACAGGATGACACAGCTGACAGTTTAGAGTTAGGAAACATGAGGCAATACCCGAGAGAGCAACGCGTTTTCATTATTGAAATTTATTTCAAAAATAATGAAAAGTTAGTGGCGACAATTTACAAATTTCATGCAAAATCTAGTCGGAATATTGATTTAACTTCGCCAACTGTGAATCGTCAAAATTGGCGAATCATAAAACCCATCACTCAGTTAATTATCGATAAACAAATGCATTCAAAACTAATGCCACTAATTGGTGCCAATTTTGGCCTGATGGGATGATTGAATGAAATACTTCTTCGAAAATGAAGCTGATCGAGCAAAATGATCATTGGAAAATTTCGATAAAAGTTTACTTGCGTGCCAGCAAAGCCCTGACGGGCCAACTATACTCGACATGGTATATTCTACACATAACCCTAACCTATGTAAATTATGACTCAATAAAAAATTTACAATTAAAAAAACAAAAACAAACAAAAAAATTATATTCGACTGTGCCGAATCTTTTATACCCACCGCGTTTAGCTTGAAAAAAAACAAATATCGAAATAACTAAATTTCGATACACTTTATAATATTGTGTAGACATAACAGATTCTTTCATTTCTATGGAATATCGTGGAAATTTTTATTGCATAGTCTATGAATGATGAGTAAAACATCCAGAAAGCAAAGTTACTTTTTAACTTATCTTATACTGCACGTGTGCCTTTTGATCGATTTGATCCATATTCAATACTAACTTGCGAGGTAAAGATGGACAGACGGAAAAATAGACACACAGACATGTCTAAATCATTTCTAATGTTAATGGTGATCAAGAATAAATATACTTTATGAAGTCTTTAAACTACAAACTAGCAGACAAAATTAATAAAACCTTATCCAAATACATTTTCTATTTAATTCAAATCTTGCATATATTTTGGAACATTTTTTATAAGAAAATGTAATGAAACATTAAAAAAGAATAACTTGTTGTAATCGTCGCTTTCGGTTTGATATTAAACTTATAAGGAATTTTTCATTTGAAAATTTTTTAATTAAAGAAAACATAAACGAGATCGATTGACATTTTGATTATGATAAAGAAAAAATCGTTCATTATATAAAACTATATTCATATTATATTATATATTGTAATATAAAAGAACTCTTATCAAATTTAAAATATTCCTGAGAAAGAAAAGTATTTATGAAAATTTGAAAATCTCACTCATACACTTACATGCATGTATATACATACACAGAAATGCATACATAAATACGTAAGTACGTTCATACATATACACATACTCACATGCATACATGCGTGCGTGCATACATACATTCACACATGCATACACAAATCCATGCATGCATACATCCATCCAGACATACATACATACATACATACATACATACATACATACATACATACATACATACATTCGAAGATACATACATACATACATACATACATATATATGTGCAAAAACACGCATACACATATATATACATATATATAAATGCATATATCACATAGATGCATTTAGATACATATAACATACGATACATATATTCACATACCTTTCATTCGTTACTATCTACCACAATATAAAGCATCTCAAGAGAGACTACATTATTATTATTATGAAATATAATATATATAATGAATTTGTTGAACATGGATGAATGCATGCATGCATGCACATACATTTATTGATATAATTAAAACCTATTCTCGGAAAATATTACAAGATAGAAACTCATCATAGCACGATATTTTAATTTTGTTATTACGTTTGTAACATCAAGATATCAACGTTGGAATCTTCATATATAGTACTACCCGGTGCACAATTATGAAATGTTAATTTTATAAACAGATCATCCAACAATGCAGTGTGTAGTAGTATAACAATTTTGCTAACGTATATAGTATTTTGTTGGGTCATCAACAAGTGTGTGGCAGGCTTTAGTAAAAAATTGAAAAAGTGATTGCATAATATTGTTGTGCCGTATTCTACCAAACAAGGAGTATTCGATCCAAAAAAAAAAGTCATTTTTGCTTCTCGTCACGTTACTGGTTATGAAAAGTAGATTTATTTCGAGCATCGAAAGAGCAAAAATTCACGGATAGACCCAAGCTTATCATGTACATTGATCGCAAGATCGAATCACTTTGACTTTATTTGATGGGACCAAAAGGATGTAATCTGTTATTAATCGTTAAAGTCCGACGAAACGGATAATACCAAATGCTTCTCACAACAATTAATCGTTTTAAATCGTTCGCTGTTCACAAAATGACTAAAGAATATAACGATTAAGAAAATTATATATTCGGTTGTACCGAATCTTTTATTCTCATCACCTTTATCTTAAAGAAATGTAAAACGAAACTAAATTTGAATAGGTGGGCATGGCAGATTTTTTCTATTTTATGCAATATTTTGGAAATTTTTATGGCGCAATCTGTGAGCACTAAATAAAACAGCCAGAAATCAGACATGTTTTCAGCTTATTTTATACGGTAGACGTGGCTTCAGACCGATTTGGCCCATTTTCAATACCAACATATGTGAAAGAATTTTCAATGTTTTTGACAAATTTCATCCACATATTTTAATTTTTTCGACGAGAAAAATGTTTATCACAGACACACATAGACGGACAGACATACAGACGGACATGTTTGAGTCGATTCCAAATCTGATACTGATCAAGAACATATATACTATGTGGAGTGGCTTCAGATTCCCTCTGAGTGTTGCAAACAAAATGACAAAACGAATATACCCTCATCTTTCGGTGACGTAAATTCTTCATCAGACAGAGCGAAACTGATAAACAAGACATTGGAAGCACATATTGTACCTATTTTTAACCTATATGTGTTTTAATCTATATGTCAATCTGTCTGTTATTGGAAAGTTCACAATCGTAAAACATAACAGAAAATTGAAATGTGTCGGATATCATACGGATTAGGCGAGAGTCCATGAATCATGCTTGGAAATAAGCACACAGAGGTTAAGTTAAGTTAATATTTGTGGTCCATGTGCTAAAGTTATACAGAATGTAAGAATGTAAAATTCGAATCAAGTCATCTCTAACCACACTCGCAACTAAGATCGTCATAGAGGAAAATTGTTATTTACAGTCCGTAGCGATTGGGAAATTTTTCAATTAGAAAAGAAATGCGAAACAGAATCGATTTAAGTTTGTCTGTTCGTATGCCTGTTTGCCCATTTACCTGTCTGATATCTGTCCATTTATTCTTCTACTCCACCTGCAGATCAACATTTTTCAGATACTGATTTTATTTATAACGAAACAAATTACGATTAAGCTTGAATACGTAGTATTGATTGTGTCCGATCAAAAGAAGACCGGAAATAATTGCCTAGCTCCTACAACAATGCTTCAGAGAGGGAGTTTTCCCAGGCAAATGGAAGACACAGAGGCTGGTCCTGATCCCGAAACACAGCAAGCCACCGGAGGACCCATCATCATATAGGTCTATTTGCCTTCTGGATACGATGGGCAAAATCCTTGAAACCGTA
This sequence comes from Glossina brevipalpis, assembly GCA_000671755.1. NCBI lineage: Eukaryota > Metazoa > Arthropoda > Insecta > Diptera > Glossinidae > Glossina > Glossina brevipalpis. Next base: position 421,153 of record KK351080.1, on the reverse strand, counting down.
ATATACGAGCGTCTTTTGTTAGTGGCAGAGGAAAGGGGTGCCCTATCCGAAACCCAGTACGAATTCAGAAGAGCGCGGTCGCCAGTAGATGCCATCAAACACGTAGTGAGGCTGGCATCTGGCGCCATAGCCAGGGTGGAAGGGTGGTGCCAAGAAATATTGTGCCATCATCACACTTGACGTCAAAAACGCGTTCAACTCGGCGGATTGGGGGGCTATCCGCAGGGCCCTTATACGAGCACATTTTCCAAGATATATACTGGACATCATTACGAGCTACCTGTCGAACCGTACGCTAGTGTATGAAACGGTACGGAAACGTACGAAATATCAGCAGGCGTTCCGCAAGGGTCAGTACTTGGTCCACTCCTGTGGAACATCATGTATAACGATGTCCTGAAGATGCAGCTGCCCACCAGCACAACAAGTATTGGATTTGCCGACGACGTAGCGATCGTGGTAGTCGCAAAGCAAATTGTGGACATAGAAGCGAGAGCTACCGAGGCAATCACGCGCACCAAAGCGTGGCTATGCAGCGTGGGCCTAGAGTTGGCCGAACATAAATCCGAAGCTGTACTTGTAAGTAGCCGGAAAAAGACAGAGACGTGCAAGATAAGAGTCGGGGATCATATAGTGCAATCAGTTCCCACGCTCAAATATCTAGGAGTCATAATTGACCACCGACTCAATTTTAAGCAGCATATTGACTACGCGGCGAAGAAAGCGGCAGGTATCCAGACAGTGCTGGCGAGGATTATGCCAAACGTGGGTGGGATGAAAACAGCGAAGAGAAAGGTCGTAGCCACGGTGGTAACTTCAGTCATCATGTATGGGCGCCCAGTATGGGCGGAGGCACTGACAGTAAAGACGACTCTCCGAAAATTGGAGGCCATATATCGCCTTAGCGCTCTAAGGCAGATATGCGCGTTCTGCACGGTGTCGGAAGAAGCAGCGCTAGTGCTAGCAGGCACTCTGCCAGTAGACATTCTTGCCGACGAGATGAGCCGCATTTACGAAGGGCGTCGCGGCAGCGAGCTCTCTTTAAGCGTTATTAGAAGGGAGGAACGGGTGGTCTCGTTGAGGATATGGCAGTCGCGGTGGGAAAGAACGACCAAAGGAAGATGGACGTTCGTTCTTATCCCTAACATCATGCGATGGATCGTGAGACGCCACGCTGAGATAAACTACTACCTCACCCAGTTCCTGACCGGCCATGGCTGTTATCGCAAGTATCTGCATAGATTCGGGCACGACAACTCGCCTAACTGCCCGGCATGCCCCGATACGGAAGAAGATGCAGAGCACGTAATGTTTTACTGTTCGCAGATTTCGGAACGGGCGGCCTCAAGTGCCACCGAACGAGATAATGAATGTGGTGATCGGTAGTGTAGCAGCTTGGAGCACCCTAGACGTGTTCGCTAGCAGTACTCTCGTCAAGTTGCAGCAACTGGAGAGACAACGGGCGGAGAGGAGAGGTAGTGGAGACCAATAAGGGACTCCGCTAAGGTCCCGCCAAACGATGCGCACTAAATGCAACCAGCCTCCCCGAAGTAATACCTAACGGTGGTCCCGTGGAGGAGAGTGGTAGAAGAAGTGTGTGTGGGGGGTAGGTTTAGTACGTATGCGCCATGGATGGCGAATCGTGCATGCTACTGGTACGGGCCGGTAGTATCTATGAAGATTCCTAACTCCGGCTCGCATAGCAAAAAAAAAAAAAAAACCCATACCTGATCTTTACAAGAAACTGCATATAGAAAGAAAATTAATATTTTTTGTAGAAATATTCTTCAACAAAGTATTTAGCAGTATGCAGGAATAATTAAAAAAAAAAAATTAAAATAATTGATAAAAAACAAATTTGCGATTTTAAAAAGCAAAACTCGTACATTTCTATGCGATTACTGGTCTCGTGTTATTTAATGAATTTTGATAAGAAACATTTCGAGTATCATTTTGATAAAAACATTTTTTACACTGCATTGCCTCGTACTAGTAGTGGTAAATAGTGTTAAAAAATAAATGAAATTTACAACAACAAAATTTGTCGTAGGGTATTCCATTTTATTTTCGTTCCAATCGTCATTTTAATCGGATTAAAAATTCGAAATGGACTTAAAGAAAAAATAAATGGGAAGCAGTAGAAGCAGAGGCGATATCTACTTCGAGATACATAAATACATGCAGAAGCACAATAAAATAGTATGCATGGTGTGTGGGGTGTATATGTGTTGACGCTTGTGTATGTTTCGATAGCCACAATATCTCTCAGAATCCCCAACGTTGCGTCTGTAAATTCCAAACTAAAAAAAAAAAAAAACTACAAGAGAAAATAAAAATATAAATAAAACTAAATAAAAGGACTGGGATTTTTGTGAGAGGCACATGAAAATCTACCAATACTCACGTATCACACGTTACTTTCATTACGTGAATTTTTTTTTTTTTTTTTTTTTTTTTTTTGTTTTTCTTCTCAACTGATAGAAAATATATTTTTTGTTTTGTTTGTGTGTGGTTAACACAAAAAACAGGAAAGAGAGCAAAAGGAAATCACAGACCACTGTACGAACGCAACAACGACAACAATAATAATAACAGCTAACCGAAAACAAAAACCCCAAAATCCTATTGTTCGGGTGAGTCCTCTGTTGTTTTTATTCTGTGCTCAAAGATAACTAAAACGCTCCGTAATGCAATCTTTCGTTATGTATGTATGTATGTATGTGTGTGTGTGTGTGTGTGTTTGATTGCCAACTAACCAACCATTCACCTACACACACGTGCATAAAATTGTACAATTGTCATTGGGTTGTGCGGTGTGCGGTGTTCGATGTGTACGACTGTTGAAAAATAACAATCAAAGTCAAGGAAGAATCAGACGGACAACCGAACTGAAACAACAGCAACAGTATGAAAAAGCGGAAAAATAGTCTAAAACGGAAGCAAAAAAATAAAAAATAAAAAATAAAAAAAATAGGGAATCTTTTAGAACAACTCGTTATTTCAAGCTTGACAAGTTTATACTTCAGGAATTTTAGACATTCCTTACACGCACACACTTACACATATATGCACATAAACCTAAAGTGTTGTTTTTGAAATTTTAGTAAACACAACATAAACAAACAGTTCTTTCTCGTTTAGATGATTAACAAATTTACTTCAGGTCTCGTAACGGATTTAGATGCTCTCTATGGTCTAAAATGAAAAACATTTCAAATTTTATTAAAAATCTGCAACAAAAAGCAGTAGAGGCATTAAGCAAAAAAAAAAAAAAGAAAAAAATTTCAATTTAAACAAATTAGTCGGACCAATTGTTAAAAGTTAGTTTTTATTATCGTATAAAAGGCTTATTTTTATAAAGTAAAAGATATTAATGTCAATGCCGAAGAATGGCCAGGAGACCCAAAAAATTTCAAGGATAATGAATTGCAAGAGTTATTGGATGAAAAATCCAGCTTGAATTCTCAAAGAACTTTCGAACAGCTTAGCAATTGAGAAATCGACTGTTTCTAGATGTTTACATTCGAAAGATTTGAAAATTCGATTTCACATCATTTCAAAGTCACGGTTACATTGCTCTTCGGACAAAAAAAAAAGAAGAATTTTCTGCAACGTATTGCAGCTTGATTGGCGATGAAAAGTTAATCTACTACGGCAATTCCAAGCGCAAAAGGTCATGAATGAGTCTAGG
>KK351080.1:392202-407164 GCA_000671755.1 Glossina brevipalpis | reverse complement strand
GTATGTATCAAGTTGCAAACTGATTTTTGTAGCATTACAAAATCTAACAGATATCATATTACTACACTCATACATACCATATATATAAATATATATATATTATTTTATTTTATATACATATATATAATTTTCCTAAGAACAGGATATGATTGTAATAAGGTTGATGAGTTTCCAACAAAGTGTAGCTAATAAAAAAAAAAAAAAAACTTCGTATACATCAAATTTATATAAATTCATCAGAATGAATACGAACACAAATGTTTTTTTCTTCATTTTATATACATACGATCTGATCGTGATTACCTGACTAATAACAAATGCATGACCGACCAATAAGTCATTTTTTCATTGTGTTACGCATTACGACGTATAAGCAATAAATTTCGTAAAAATTTATTAACAAATTTACTTCTTTTTTTTTTTTAGTTCTGCAACCTTCAGTCAGTCACTTCAGCAGTAACTCTTTGCGTACATTTTCAATTAATGAAATTGTCCTCCTCGACTCGAATTGTAAGGACATTCCCTCTACTAAATATTTATTTATATTTTAGAATCATTATCTCTGAGTTATGATATCTGAACTTGCATCTCTACTAAGCCTGTAATGTCTTCGTTTTCACCGCTTGATCCTTTTCTTATATAAGAATTGTCTTGATTTTTAATTTTTTTTACTCTTTACGTACTTAAGATTTTATTACATTCCCTCGGATATTGAACAGTATCTCAAATGCGACCATAGTCTTTTTTCATGCATGTGTGTGTTTGTATGCATTACTTTCCGCTACTTCTTAGAGTATATGGCCATAAAAATAGAAAAATATCTCTACCAAAAAGTGTAATTTACAACTATTTGTGGCAAGCATGAAATCCGAAGCAATATATTGCTTACTTTAAACTCTACACGTATATCTTATGTATGTTTGTGTGTATGTTTGTAAATATATAGTTGAAAATATATTATACTTCTCTCAATTCTGTGCACGAACTTGCGTACGCATTTTTACATGTTTGCATTTGTATGCATTTGAGTTACATTCGACACCAATCGCAAAATTATTTTCAAATATATTTCTTAAGGGATTTGATTCTAACCAATTCTTAAAAAAATATGGATATCAAAGTTCGCTTATGGGTATATGGGTATATATATATATATATATATATATGTGTGTGTGTGTGTGCATGAGTATATAAACTAAAAGCTTCACATATTTCTAACTTAACGAAACCTGTTTTATTGCGATAACTTTAACTTCATTACGTATGAGTCGAGTTTTCGATTCCGTTAAATGATGTATAGGCCATAAAATTGAATTTTGTAGGAATTTTCAGACTTAATGAGAAGAAATTTACATATTTTACTGACTAAAGGAGATAATTTATAGCATAAAGTAAGCTTTCCATTATAGTGCACCCAACACACATACACACATACTCACACACACACATATATTCACACACTTAACCAGAAATCGTTTTGCAAGCAGACTTAATGCCTATGACAGCAACATATAAAGAGAATGAAACAATATGATGAGGTTTATTAAAATGAGATCGTCTTCATCATATGACCGAGTCAAATAATATGCCGCTAATGAGTGCGATATTAATAGGTTACATTATAATAATAAAATTGAAATCTTCATATATCCTATAAAGCATGAATATTGAATTACAAATTGATTGAGGTTGAGGATTCAACGTAATCATCATTGCAGGGCGTATTTGTAAAAAGAGCGTGACTATCAAGTCAGCATAATACTTATTCAATAATCCCTAGTACAGGAAATCTAGTCTGGTCGTAGGTATAGTGAACGCTTAGGATCTATAGAAGCATAATGCTAACCGATCTGATATAAATCTCCCAGTTTGCAGCCACTTTCTAACCATTAGCATTTTACTCTTATAGGGGACATCCCATAAACTATTGGTCTTAAAAGGAAAGAAAGAAAAAATAACTTCAATTTTACTTTCAAAAAATACAACAAGATTTATTCATATATTTCCTTCAGCTAACTTGACTTTTCGTCACAGACTTACTCGGTCATAGTGATGCTTTAGTAATTACAAGGTATTATTAGTTTGATTTCCTCGTCACATCTCATCTGACTTTCCCCAACTGACTGAGTTTGATATTCGATAGTTTTCAATAAAACTTAAAGTTAAATAAATTTAATTTTCAGTTAAATAAATTTAATTTTCAGTTAAATAAATTTAACTTTCAGTTAAAAGTAAATCTTTTTCACGCAAATTATATTTAAAATTTCTATTAAATTTCTTTCAGTTAATTAATGTAATCTTCGAAAACAAATATTTAACTTGAATTTAGTTTTAAAATTTCCATAATCTAGTACCACACACATTCACGAATTCAGCAAAACAGAAGTCTTTCTTTTACCTACTTAACAATGAGTTAAAAACCGTAAATTAATTCAAATATCATTTAGTTCGAGAGGTTTAAAGAAAAAATTATAAAAAAAAAGTTTATATGTGTGTTGAACTGAATATGTTTTCTTTCTAATCGATAAGGTGTAAATAACCAGTCAACAGGTAACTCGTCAGCAATCGTGTTAATTATCGTTTTCTAAACGATCGGTTGTCAACCTTCAAATCGTAAAGAAGAAGAAATTCTTGAATAATATTTCACATTAAACTCAAGATAGATTTAAATGATTTTAAAGCAAATGTCTTGATAAATATTTCACAAAATAGGACTAATAATCTAACTTCGTTTTGTAATCCTTGATCAAGATCATGATCAAGATCAAGATTCAATGTTTTATGCAATAATATCTATTATTAGCTTTCAATCTAACTTAATTTCAGGTTTCAATATTGATATCAATATATACTGTAGATTTTTTTCATTTTTATATAATTAACAAACTATCTGTCTGTCCTGAATGATAAGCAAAATAATTTTTTTTGACGCTTAATCTCTCTACTCAACAAGATTAATTAAGAGATCAACACTTCTTTACCTTTGCCTGAAGTTTACTTGAACCTAAAACTTATTTCATTATTCTAGTTCGAGACTCTTATTTTAGTTAGATTGTATAGAGTTAGGAGACCAAATCCAACTTATAGTATAGTATCACAAATATTATAATTCCTCTTATGATACGTTACGTATCCATAAGATATTTCTTGTTTTTGATTTCGCTTGACACTATTTTATAATGCAGTTTAAGCGTCCATTTCATCTTCATTTTAAGGCATATTTCAAAGTTGAAATTAAACAAAAATTAGATTTTCTTTTTTCATTACTTTTTTGAAATCATTTGACATTGAAAGTAATGAAAAGTGAATATTGCAAAATAGCATTGGCGGTGCAGTACGTACGCTTTTCCAATAACTACAAAAATTTCATTCGAAATAAAGCCAAAATTCATATACAAACTATATTAGCATCCGTAGGGAATATATGGTTGAATGTTCATGATTGCGAACCTAACAAAAAAAAAAAAAAAAAAAAAAATTAATGTTCAAATGCATAACTTTCATAATGAGCGAGCAGATATAAGCTTCGCACTGCTATTAAAAGCCATGTGATTGGGGAAGTAGTACAACAACATCCAAAAACTTAATTAACCAACTCATCAACAACTAATTAAAGTTCAACTTTACGACGACCACTTGAAGCAAAAAAAGAACAAAACAAACAAAAAAAACAAAATTAAAAATTGAAACGACGAATATAAAAAACGGAAGAGATAAACTGAGAGCATATAAGGAAAAACGAGCGACCGGCCACCAACAGTCATTAAATGCACTTCATTTCAGTGATAAATGGTTAATTAGTTGAATGCCATTAACATTAAATAAAAATTGTTTTGAAAACTAAAAATAAAAGTTTTCTATAAAATCAAACGAAACAAAAAATCAAAAACTAAAGGAAGAACCGAGAGCAGTTTCCCCTGAATGTGTGTGAAAAGAAAATCTGGCGATTCATTCATAACATAGAAAAAACAATTATGGAGATGTGTTGTTAAATGTATAATAAATCTTAAATACAACAACAACAATAGAGATGACAGTTTTTATTTAAAGTGTGAAGAGAAAATAAGCTTAAAAGCATTGCTTGCCAGTAGTAGTTAACTTACGGTGTGTTAGCGTCGTTTGCATCAAGTTGAGGCCACAAGAGTAAAGGATGAAATGTTTTAAAACCACTATTGTTGCCGTTGTCGTTGGTAATTTAACACAGGGCGCGATAAGACTATATGCGCATATTAATACACAAGAGCCCGGCTGCAACGAATTCACGCACACATACAATTTATTTTATATACCGGAGTTTTTATTTTCTGGTTTTAGTTATAGCGAAAGATAGAGGACAACGACGTGCTAAAAGTGTACAAGATGAATGACAACAACAATGTCACCAACAACTAAAATAATAATTTCGCTAAGTAACTCGTTTAAATACAAAAGAGAAAAGAAAAGAATGATTTTTTTAGCTTTAGAAAGTGATAAATATTGGCAGCTTGTTATAAAAAATGTTAGCGCTGTTGTCAGCAGTAGGGTGATTGTGTAGGTTAGGGAATTGAGTCGCTGCTATTGTTATTGCTGGCGCTGCGGCTTCTGCTATTATACTCGTTAACAACTGTGAGCGTGTTGGTAAAACAAACGGTGCGTAAAACCATGTCGTCGTTGGACTCATAATTAGCTTTTATTGTAAACTGTTCACTGATTTTTTCATATTTTTTATGTTTAACTTAGGAGGTATGAGTAACTTTTCAAATTATTCCATCTTTCTTCCTTTTTCCTTTTTTTTTCCTTTGTTTTTTCGTGTAACTATAATTTCGCTGCTGAATTCAGGTGCATGCTATTAGGCGAAGTTTAATTATGAGTTAAGCAAAAACAAACAATGCTTTTTTCTACGAATTTATAACATACTGTTTAGGTTAGTTAAGCAAAAGTTTTCACTTGCAAAACTTATCTTGGCATTTTTTCTAAATTATTAGTTCCCTGCCTATGTTTTGCTGCTCCTTTTTTTTTGTTTTTTGTGGATGTGCTAATCAAATTTGTTTGCTTTAAAAAAAAAAAACGATCCCATATAATCAAATCATTTTTGCGAGAAATTTAAATCAATTTTGTTTGTATCTGTTTTCCTTAGGGGTGGTGTCAACGTAATCCACACACGCTCCGACACTCGTAAGATAAACACAAACGCACATGTATGATTTTGTATTTTCTTTTTTTTTTTTTATATCAATAAATACATTGTTTCATTTAATGATAAGCTTTAATTTAAAAAATAAAAAATTTTTTTTATTTGCACTATATTTTTAAATTTTTCTTTTAGAAAACAGGAAAAAAGCGAAATTCCATCATTTATCACACGTAATTTGACCGGTATCCGTACTATCACTCGGTCTAGCAAAGATGAATGAAAGTAAACGACTAATACACCACTAAAGTATATTACAACGATTAATGCATACGACGTTCACGCAAAGTAAATTGTATGTTTATGTTTTGTAGTTATTATCGTCACTAGACCCCAGAGTAAAAAAGTTCACATTTTTTATACGCTCGTATCTCTCGTGTGATTTTTCACATCTGATGTGAATTCTCTCGCACTTTTCAATAAGACGGGGTACCTAAGAAAATGCATCACTGTTATCTACAATAACTAGTAAAAGTTTATAAAATTTATGTCTAAAATAATAAAAGAGTAATATATTGTATTTAAATTTACTAAATAAAAGTATTAATAAATAAAACGGTTCGCGAGAATTACGAATGCCACTGCTTTGTAACTTTTAGCTTGTGTATATATGAATAGTGCCATATCCACATGTAGAATTTCATGTTTTCTCTCTAAACTCTAATCATAAAACAGCTGTTCGTTTTCTATGCTTTATTTGCTTATGCTCCCCATTAAACATAATTGAGCCCTAATACATGCAATAATGAAAAATGAATCTAATCGAATCTAAATATATATATAACTACGTCAAGATATATATATATATATATATGTATGTATATATACATATATATGTATATAATATATATATATGATATATATATATATATATAAATATCTTCAGGTAGTTGCACTTTACTCCAGAAATAGAAATTATTTTTTTGTTTGCTTTTAATTTTTATTCATATGCTTATGTATATATATAACCAAACAACTAAAAGAAACTTGTTCCATATATGGAGTAATATGCAACTACCTCAAGATATTTTTAATCGGTCTAAATAAACAATTCGAAATTCTAAAATTATAATTTCAAATTGGTTGCAGTTCATGCAAAATTAAAGACGAACTGAAATCAACCTTAGCCAAAAAAATCTGCAATTTGAACAAATGTTTCGGTAATTATTATTATTAATAATATTTTTTATGATCTCTTCAAAATTATTTACAAAAAGGCATTTTAATAATGCGTCTGCTCTAAATATAAGATTGTTAAGATATGAAAAAAAAAAATCTCTTCTCTTTACGGTTATCTTTCATTCAAAATGTTCATATAACTCTTTACTTTTGTATACATGAATAGCTCCATAGTCATACGTAAACGCGTAGTGTTTCTCTTTTATTTTCTGCTAAGCATAAAACGAGCGGTTATGCAAAATTCTTGATCTCACATCATATAAATTTTTATTTGTGATTTTACCTTAAGTTCTCCGTTCGTCCCTAAACATAAATGATATTTAGCACGAGATTATTTTTAGAATAGAAACATAAGCAATCTTAAATGAACATCGTAAGAGAAGGCAAGAGAGTAAAAGCCAAATAAAGCTGCGTCTTTGCTATCAAATGAATACAAAGCATAACAAGAACTTGAAGATGTTTACAGGTGAAACATTTGATAGTCATTTATTCAGTGCTTGCCCGGGGAACAAAAAGCGTATTAATTAAATAATAAATGCCATCGCATAGAATATTTTCACCGCTTTTGATAAGACAGTTCGAGACCTTAACACTAAAATCTAAACGTGCGACCAATCAATGTAAAGTTAAAAGCAGAATGAAGTCAGCGCAACCTAAAGCAATTAGGCGAGGTGAGCGTATATTAACGGAAAAACCCTTCGCCTACGTTTTGAAATCAAAATATCGTAAGGAACGATGCGATAATTGCTTAAATCAGTAAGTTTTTCATTTATAAGAGATTTTAACATTTGAATAATTTCATTTTTTATCTTTTACTCATATAATAGAGGCAAAGTAATGAAGTGTTCGAATTGTAATTATGTATATTATTGTAACCGGGCTTGTCAAATGCAAGCTTGGCCGTTGCACAAAATTGAATGTCCAATGTTAAAACGTATTTTTCCTCGTATTGTTCCGGATGCTGCACGCATGCTTTGTCGTTTAATAATTAAACTTGAGAATGGCGGTGATTTGGTCAGAAGCTATTACACGACAACTTGCTATCGAAAATTTAGAGATTTGATGTCTCGTAAGTTGTTGAATAATCATGATCATAATATGCATAAAAATTTAATAAATTTCATTCTAGATTACCACGAAATTAAGCATGATTCCAAACGTTTAGAACATTTAGAATCATTATATGCTATATTAAGTGAAATGATGCAAAATGATATGATTTTGCCAAATCAAACGGAATTGCTCAGTATACACGGGCGGGTAGGTAATTGCATATAAGATAACGTGCAAATCATTTTTTATTCTATAAAATGAGCGATCTTTTGACATTTATTGCGGTGCATCTTAACGAGTGTGAGGAATTTTGCAGTTTTTTTTTTTCTTTTTGGCAAAGATCCAACTTTTAAAAAATAAGATATCTTTAAAAAAAAACAACGTAATCCCATGTGTTTATTTACACAAAAACATAATGTCTCTGATATTCTTAAATTTATGTGACAATGATGTCCCGTCTTTTAACATAAGTCAAAGGTCTTGCTCTGAGTGTTGCTTTTGGCGCTTAAGCTATTTAGAGAATTTTTCTTGTGCTTCTTTAAAGTTGATAACAAATGGTTTTAATATACTTGACGCCGAAATGAATTCCATAGCTACAGCCATATATTTGGGTGTTTCAGTAACTGATCACAGTTGCAAGCCCAATGCAGTGGCCACTTTTGAGGGCACTACTCTACACATTCACGCCATCGAAGATATGGAATTCTTAGATTGGTCAAAGGTACTTTAAACATTGCAATAAACTTTCTAAATAGAATAACAGACTATCCTAGTCATCCATAGATTTTTATTAGTTACATAGATCTATTGAACACGCCAGCACAGCGGCGCGTTGATTTAAAGGAAAATTATTATTTCTGGTGCATATGCAGTAAATGCATTGATCCTCAAGAAACTGTGGAAATGCAAGCAGCGAAGTGCCCCAATTCGAAATGTTCGGCGCCACTCGATATAAAATTACACAATTGCCTGTATTGCGACGCTGGTGTAAGTCCACGGTATCGTACCGCTTTTCAAGAGGCTATAAATTTTACAAAAAATCAATTGGAAAACATGAAAGACGTAGCATGTTAGTACAGCATTTTTATTTCCGCATTATCCAATTTTTACGTAACTTCCTCTCACTATATTTCACAGATTTAGATGTTTGTAAAATTTGTTTAAAAAAACAAAAAGAATTCGTACATCCTCTTAATGTTTGGCATGTCAAAGTATTAGATGCTGCTTTTGAGGCTGCTATTGCAGTCAGCAAGTGGTCTGAAGCTTTAGATTACGGCAAACAACTTTTACCTGGTTTTCGGTAAATATCCAGTATTACATCGAACATAGCTTTTTAACTTTGTTTCTATTATTTCTTTTTAGTAAATATTATGGTGATTGGAATCCTTTATTGGGTTTATTATACATGAAATTGGCGAAAATACAATTATATGAAAATTTCCTCAAAGAGGCAATTCACAATTTTCAGGAGGCAAAAAAAATTTTAGACGTCACCCACGGTCCCGACCATTCTTTATTGCAAACACAATTAAAGCCACTGCTATTACAAGCTATAGCTGATAATTCTGCGTAATTTCATAAAAATTATATTAATGCAAATAAAATCTCCTGCAATTCTTCAAAATGCTTTTAATAGCATTAAAGGTTGTATATTTCGGCCTGAGCTATTTTCTAATTGCAACTAAAACCATAGAAGTTATGGGCCGGCCAAAATCATCCACGATGAAAATCATAACCAATCAAATAACATAATTATATTTGGCTATAACCGAATCTTTTCTTCCCACCACCTTCATCTTAAAGAAACACTCGAAACAAACTAATTTCGATGCTCTAAAATGTTCAGCGGTCGAAATTAGTTTTTTGCGTTTTCAAAAAATAAATAAATATTTCTTATATTTTATGAGTAATGAGCAAAAAACCCAAAAGGCAGTACACGTTGTTCTGTAGGCGCGCCCTTTGACTGATTTTGTCCATTTTCAATACCAATCTACGTGCAAGAGATTACAATTTTTTTGCCAATTTTGAATTTAATAGTTTTGTTTGCATGCTTAAATTGCTTCCGGATATTATGTGGCTTATGAAAATAGAATTTCTGAAGCTTTTTCTGGATGCTATATATTTATTAGTAAATGAATTAAATTACGATACTGTATAAAATCTGGTGGGCGTGACTAATTTTTTCTATTTTTGCATAGATACCACAGGACCCATAGATTATATGAGGAAATTATCGTAGTTATATTTGCTGTGGTTTAGGACTAATCATCAAAAAAACTTTTTTTTTTTGCTTTTAAAAACAGGTGATCCCAGTTGACATTGTAATATAGGCAGTTCCTTTGACCGATTTGGCCCGTTTTCAACTTCAACCTGCGTGCAGGAACTTCTAACGTCTCCGTTATATTTGACGCTGATGTCTTAATTTTTGTAATCAGAAGAATGTTTATAACATAAGATACACAGACGCACATAGGGCATCCCTAAATGGATTTTCAATTTAATGCTGATTAAGAATGTGTATACTTTGCGGAGTCTCTAAAGCTTGTTTTTGGATGTTGGTCACAAAATGACAAAATGAATTTATTCTTATTCTGAATTTGGCGATTCCTCTCCGATTGAAGTTATGGTTACTAAATTTCTTATTCAAACGTATGGTAGTCATGAACTAGGCAACCGTTGAAATGAGTAAAGACATAGACCAGTATTGATTATGAAAAAAATATTTGCCAATAATTCGTGGGGATGATAGCTCTCAATGAACGGCCTAAAATGGAAATAAGACTTCTGCGACATTGAAACAGTCCAGCATGTTTGATTTTTTATTCTCGGTGTGGGCAACAAAGATCGAATACCAGATAATGAGCTTGAGTTAATGGTACGTCTCGACAGTTTCTACTAATGTCAACTAAATCATCGTCATTACATAATTGCGATTGCCAGCTTTAAAATAGAATCCAAATATAAAAGAATGAATTCCAATTAACACCCAGCTTTAAGAATACTTTCGTAAGTTAATGTGTAGTAAAAGATAATTCTCGATAATTTCAATTACAATGTTTTCACTACGTAAACCACGCTAAGATTAATTTACTATTGGTTTGAAGATACACAAAGAGTACTTTAAGAAAAGTTACGTAAAAATTTCTGAAACAGTTTGAGAAATGTAAAAAAAAAACTGTCAGTTACGTAGCATTTTTCAATAGCAGATTATAAAACATTTGTGCCTTCTGCCTTGTGCCTTGAGAAAATGTTTGGAAAGGTTTCTTATTTAGGAAAACGAGTCAAATATAGTTGAATCTATTCTGATTAATTAACATTTAGAAGTAGTTTATATCAAGTATATTTTAAATGTAATTACTTTGTGCTTTGTGTGCTTTTAACTGTACATCAACGTAATGATATGAACTTTTGAATTTCTTATCTCTGTGAACGAGATTACATTTTTTCTTTAATTTGGATTCATATTTTTTATATTCAGTCGTAAGGATATTTTTAATTACGTTTTACCCCCAATATAACGAACAAATGTCAAAAGTCTTTGCCCCACCATATATCTAACCCGCTCTTAATTCCTAAAGCAATTACGTCGCTGTCTAGGTCCGTCAGTGCAGCTTTTAATCTGAACGATTAGAATCACTATGAAGTGTTTCCGCGGTCAATCAACCCTTACATCCATAGGCCAGATTACCTTCTCTCTCGAAGTGACTGCATTTTCTTAGCCCGCCTAAAAATAAATAAGACCATATTCAATATCAAATATTACTCTGAACGCACTGAACCTGCCAGATGTTCTTTTTGTAGTGATATACTTTCCGTTGGTCACATTTATCCGAAGATCTCTCTTCAAAAATTAACGAACATCTTGCAACGTTTCTTGATCGCCTTGATTGTTGAATTCGGCTCTCCATCCAAGCACTTGGGGCACTTGGCATCTAGATTACACTTAATTTTGCCACTTTTGCTTATCTGGTTTGCACAACTTACAAACTTACAAATTGTACCTTTACACACCTTTCTAATTATTATATCAACAAGCGCATATGATCTAGTTATTCGGCGTCCTTTAAATCTTATTTTGTAAATTTATTTACATACATATGGACATTAAATAAATAATATTTTTTTCATATTTCTAATTTCAATTAAAAAGAAAGGGGTGAAGTTTTCTTAGGAAGGTTCGTCTCATTGTTCGCTACATGATAAAAATAATGAAAGATGCCCAAATCTTTGTTGAAACATTTTCATTTTGATCACATTCTATTTAATTTACTGGCTTAGTGTCATAACGGAAAAAAATTACATTTAAGCTTCCCCATCTGGAAAGCACTTCAACATAAAGCTGTTTCTGAGACAAACGCGCGCAAACCGATCTGGCTTACCAAAATGGTGTGAAATTAATTAACTAGTTGTGGGCAAACATCCTCGCTGCTATATAGTATAATTATTTTAATTCACGTTGATAACTGAAGAATTTTTACTTGAAGTTTCTTCTTCTTATATCCCTATAACATGTCCTATCTCTAATCAAGCCTAATGTCATCGTCTAGAATTCAAATGTTGTTAGTCACTTACATATAACGATAAGGAAAAACTAGTAACGTGTACTCGTAACATAAAAGAAGAAAAAAAACAAGCGGTTCATCACGTAACTTTTTCATAGCCACTTCTACGTAAAAATACAACCTTGTAGGAAATTATGACAGTAATTTTTCTTTTTTATGCTCAGTGCAAATGCAAATTGGAAAGTGACAACAAAATTGACACGAAAATTGATGTCACTTTGCAATTTGTATTAGTATTTATCGCCATAATTATTTACAAAGTTGTATTTCAACGTAGAAAGTGACTATAAAAAAAAGTAATTTGAGTATCTCCTAGACACTTAATGAAAGGTGAGAGATGGTAAATTCAACTGGGATTATGTAACAGAATCTCTAAGTTTCCAATAGAGTGGGGGAAATTTTCAAATATAATGGGAGTCGCAAAAATTAAAAGATAAGCTGGCGTTTCCTAGTTTTGTATAAATGAAACACATATGGTAAGAAAATAAAGAGCATGCAAAATGAAATGAGATATATATTTTACAAAATTTTTATGTGCAATTTTCTGTATTCTTAAATAAATTTATTTTTTATATATAAATATATTTTATTTCTTATATATAAATAAATACAAACATATTAAGCATAACAAAATGCACAAATTTTAATTACAAAGGTTGAACAATATATGTAGGTTTGTGTGTTGTTTTCTTACAAACGCAACTCTGAAAGACATTAAGGTGGTAATTTTTATTGGTTTACACTCAATACTAATGCAAATTTGTGCTAGACGACACCTACTTAGGTGTGATGTTAGCGATTACTTCCCATGGAATGCTTGGCACAGGTAAAAACATGGTTGCAGATATGATTGCGAATAGTATATATGCTAACGGCTTATGAAGCCAATTTGTACATAAATTCATTGGGCGTACAGATTGTTCAACGAATAAAGAATCAAATTTGTACCGTACTTTTATTTATGAAAATGTTTCGTTTACAGATTGTCTACTACCTCTGTTTATGTTCGATGAAGTGGATAAAATGCCAATAGAAGCCTTCGAACCTTTAACTCCAATCGTTGATTATAAAGGCATTGTAAATAGTGTGGGCTTCTCCCGAGCCATTTTTTTATTTCTCTCTAATACGGCTGGTGTCGAGATATTCAAACATTTAAGCAACTTAATGAAGGAGGATAAGTGAAGAGAAGATACCGGAATGACTAATTTTGAACCTAGTTTGGAGAAGGCTGCCTACAACATGAATGGTGGTTTGAAAAAATATAGTGTCACCGAAGCATAAACAATTAACCATTTCGTACCATTCCTCCCACTAGAAAAATCGCATTTTTATCAGTGCCTAAGAGCAGAATTGCAACGTTATGGTAGGCGTCCAACTGAAGAAATTCTAAAGTAAGTTGTCTCATTCTGCTAATAAAGTAGCTACAACTAATACTTTATTTATTTACAGCAAACTTGTAAAAAGTGTTGAAACTTATGACCCCGGACATAATATTTTCACCACATCCGGTGGTAAGAGGTTAGATAAAACACTGGCGGTTGCTGCTTACTAAATGGAGTGATAAATAAAGAAAATACGTACATCGTTCTTTTTGTTTAATAAAATTTAATTTTTTAAGAATTTATAGGTTTGCGAAATGTTCTATTTCTGTTTACCAAGGATTTAACCACTTTAAGCGTGCATCTTTTCTCAAAAGTTCAGTGTCCAGACGTTTGATATCTTTCTCAAAGGCATCTAATGCTTCGATTCTCTCATCTACTGGACCAATATCTTTAGTAACAACGCACTCTCCATTTTCTTTTAAAAAGGTATGATTGATGTCATGTTCTTTTGGCTCACCGTAAGGAAAAGTTATTGGCGTTACTTTAATTAGGTGCTTAATTTTCCATAGACGAGCATTAATTTCTGGTATATTCTTAACAACAGTAAAATCACCTTGGCGTCCATCCAAACCGAGCTCACGCAATAAGTTTTTTTCCCAGTAGGGATTACCTTTCAATGGTTTAATGCGTTGTACACGAAACAATTTGGCCGGTGTAACAGGAGGATCTTGATGTTCTGTCGTCCTAGTGGAAAAAAGAAACATATGGAAAATTAACCTTACAGTAATTTTAAAGTAAATAAAACTAACCGAGGGTAATAGTATATGTTCCCATATTTTACTCCGTTTTTATAGACATATTTTTTATTATGTTTTCCGTATCTCCTTAGAATATTTATACTTGTTTGATTAAAAGTAGTTAAAAAATTGCAGAACAACATCGCTCTATTACTTTGTTCAAAATGAAAACAGCTGAACGAAAACGATGCATTGGAACCAATCACTAATTTTCAACTAAGACAGGGTTGTTTAGCAATGGAATATTTTAAAAAGAAAAAACTCTAAAAGTCAATTTTATATGAAATAAATATAAGTAATAGGTTAATACTAATTAAGAAAACAATAAATCAAAAATTTTATTAATTAAAGAATTGCTAACTTAACTTTTTATATGAGGCGGAGTCTCGACGCCATTTTAAATTTTTCATCTACACTTTAGAAATGATGTGTTTTGATTGGCTTGACATATCATTTTTTTTTTACATAGAGGGTTGTTCCAAGAGTAAGGTGTTGATATTAAAATCAGTCGGATATAAAAGGATGCTGCAAATTTTTACACACATAACAGTTATTAATTAGAATTTGTGAGGAATACAAAACGTAACAAAGGTATAAGATTTAAAAATAAAAGAGAAACAAAATTTGTTAAGTAATTCATTATATAATTAGACAACGTTTGTAAAAAGCGTTTTATTTAAAAAAAAGTAATAAAATATTAAATAAAAGTATTACAGAGTTTTAAACAAATTTAATTGAAAACAAAAGATAAAACAAAAAAACAATAAAATTCTTAAAATAATATTTTTAGAAATGTTTTTATCAACAATTACAGAAAATATTCTTAAAAAGTCTACGAAAATTTTCGCAAAAAAATTTTTGAAATTTTTTTTTTTTTTT
>KK351080.1:360374-391985 GCA_000671755.1 Glossina brevipalpis | reverse complement strand
TTTCAAAAAAAGACTTGTTTTCTTCTATTAATGAGAAACTTATATAACTAAGAAATTTATTGTAATTTCAGCACAGATTTTGTGGATTGTGCTTCTAAATTTTTTTTCGGAAAATATTGATCTGTTTCTAATAGAATAAAAAACAGAAAAACGTCCGTTCAATTTATATTCTAATATAATTAAAGATCGAACATAATATGAAAATTATGTCAGTCATTTTCAAAACTTATCACATCTCAATAATTCGAATATAAAAATATCATTCTTTTGAAATTCTTATGCTGCTTGTTTAAAAAAAAGTGAAATATAAATACATAAATAAAGTAATTCTTATTACAGGAGCAAAAAAAGCCACGGTACATTACTGTGTGCATCATTAATAATAATTTTATAAAATTAAAATAAGTTCAAATAGAGTTGATGAGAAGATGATGAAATAAAATATCGTAATTTCCATCTTTTACAATCTATTTTTTTTTTCCTCGGACTTAATTCATCACAATAGCAGCTTAGCTTAGTAGCGTCAAAATTCGTATTGATGATTATGTTTATTCGAAGAGAAAAATCTAATAAGTGAGTCTTCTTTACACCACCAAGGATATCGTGAGGAATTAATTGACTCAGTTCGTTGTTAATGTACTTTCTCTTATAAAATTTTTTACAAGAAAGCAACAGAACATTTTCTTCATTTCAATTTCATATTACTAAAAATTGGCATTAATTTAATTACCGTCAGACTTAATGTAATAATTTCAACTTTTACACTTTTTATAATAACTAAATTAGAAATTTGTCCGTCTTCTTACCTTCCAGGTAACATTTTATTCAAAGAAAGAAAAGAATATATGAATATATGAGAGTATATTATTATTGTTATTATGATTATTATTTGGGCAGTCGGTATCACGAATCCCGGCACTTTCTTTGGTTCGAAGAACCGTACTTTGTCTAGCGTTATAAAGTATTCGTCAAATATCTGGTATCTTATTCTGCAGATGGACTGGCATTCGTACAGGATTTGAAGGAACGTTTCCGCTGCCCCTGTCTAAAATCTGCAAGAATCGGTATGGGGAAGTACTTATATTTTTTAAGTGATATCAGGAAGAGTTATGTAGAAACCCGCGACTAGTTTAAAGTAACTCCTTCGTAGCCAGTAGTTTAGTTGCTATGCCGGGATATTTTATGAATCTTTTTGCTTTACATTGTCCTGTACTAACCTTCAAATGATTTTTTTTTAAATTTTTTCTGTGCCCATTGTGATATCAACCCCTCAATGTTATTCCTTGGTACGCCACAGGATATGTTCCGGATCTATGAGAGTCCTTCAGGCCCCCTTATTTGCTTAAAATGTCGGCCCTTTCAAGCACCAATATCAAGTGCACCTCATTGCATTAGCGTAGTTTATTCAGGGTTTTAAGGCATTCCGACATAAGCTTAGATGTTATCGTATTCCCTCTAAAGCAATTTGATTGACGAAGTGGATGCAGGTGTGCTCTTGACCGTGCGTTGTCTTCTTAAGTATACAGAGGATGTGCAGACTTTTGTTTGAAATATAGAGAGACTTTATCCCATAGGTATGGCTTTTTGAAATCTCGGGGCGCATATGCCAGTTTTGAATCGTCATTCTTGTAACATTACCCCAGATGCGGAGATATATCTATCCTGTCCGGTATGGTCACTTTGAATTGATGGAATAACTTATGATAGTAGGAGAAAATATATATTTGCAACTGATCAGAACAAATTTATTTAATACATTAGATAAGAGAAAAGTATTATGGCATTCTTTTTTTACTACTTCTTCTGGGAAAAACTATATTAAATGATGATTTTTATAGAATTCCCTTCAAAGTCAGGTTTAAATCATTAAGAGAATTCTTCAGAGAGTAAAAGAAGTGGTAGGTTAGGTAACACCCTTGATAGGCGGTGAATGAATTAAAAGTTCCCAGCTAAACTAAGTCAAGGTCTTTTTAATCGTTAAAAATGCTTTGATGTGATAAAAGACGATAGTTTTCAAAACGCAGTTACTTTCGATTGAATGGACAAATGCTACAATAGGATTAATACCATTGAAATCGAATCGAGTCCGAACATAAGTATTGGAAAAAAAGCTACCAAATTTTCCCCTTAACTATTATAAATATTTACAATTTATAATTTATAATCAATATAATGATAAAAACATGAAACACTAGATCTAGATATTAGATAAAAATCAAAATAATTATTTGGAATTTTTTTATGGAAAGCAAAGATAATAATAATAATAATAATAATGCTGGGGAAACTTGTATTGTAACAAATTCATATATTTATAAATACAAATATACATTATAAACTGGGAAACTCCCTTTCCAACCAATATTTCGGGTACTTTCGTATGTCCGATCGTACTCAAATTTTGAACCCAAATTTTACTACAATCACAATACAAGGTACATATATATAAACCAAAGACGTTTAGATAAAATTGAATTTTTTACACACTAAAGTTTGAAGCATTTCAAACCATTTTGAGTAGTCGTTCAAGACTCTGATTATTACAAAATGTTTTTTTCACCTCTTAGTTCATTTAGATAAACTTCGCCTTTTTTAAAAAAGAAATTTTTACATATATACAATATTTTCTTTATTTATCTCATGAATTTAATATGTAATAAATATTTAGGAGGAATGAAAAAAAATCGTCCTTTAATTTCATAGTATAAATAGAAAGCCCTCAGTACATTACGAATTGGCGAATTTTATTATATTTAAAATAGTTTAGTTATATCGATAAAAGAATTAAATCAAAAAAGCAATAATTCTGCGAGTAATAATAATCATTCCAGCAATAACTGCGATCGTTGTTTGCATTGTCAAAAAGACCGAAAGTTGAACGTTAAAAATGTTTCTATTTATAAGTTTATCCCATTTGAATAGCATAAAAGTGGGAGCTAAGGCTGAAAAAGTCCAATAAAGTCACGCTTATATTCTCATACTTGGGGTATAAATGAAAACAAGCAGAACTCACGGCTTAATTGTGTTCATTTATGTTGTCTTTCATATGCTTAAACTTGAGCGAATATAAGAGCGGACTCGTTGTGTTTTCAACTTAAAAATTGAAATAAGATTAAGATGGATGATACGAAATCGAATAGAATAACGAAATCTTTTTGTTTGTAATTTTGTTTTTTTGTTCTCATCTGTCACTGGTTTGAAAAATTTTATC
Organism: Glossina brevipalpis; assembly: GCA_000671755.1. Taxonomy (NCBI): domain Eukaryota; kingdom Metazoa; phylum Arthropoda; class Insecta; order Diptera; family Glossinidae; genus Glossina; species Glossina brevipalpis. Next base: position 388,774 of record KK351080.1, on the reverse strand, counting down.
CGACGGGTAAAGGAGCAAAGATAAGTAATGAAAAATGCTAACGGAATAATGTGAACGACATTTTTTTTTTAGTGAAAAAGCAATAAACCTCAGAGTTATAATATTATCTTAAGGGACAATGCTAACTTGTGAGCGCTTTTTTCTACCATTTGTTTTTTTTTTGGTGTTTTAAATGATTCATAGATATTGAGGAGCGATATTTAAATGTTCAGTTTTCACGGAGAATCGAATTCTTTATGTGCCTATATAAAATGGTATTTTTCAGTTGAGGTTGCTGCTTAAAACATTAATTGCTTTTTTCGAATTTGTCGAATTTTTCGAAATTTCAATTCTCAAACAACAGACTTTAAATTTCAAGTGTATCTTTGCAGTAATTTTGATTAATGTAAGTGCACCACCGAAGCTGAGGGGATCATTTTGTTTGCAGTGCCTAGAAGGAAACATGAGAGACCCCACAGAGTACATATATTCTCGATCAGCATCAAATTTAGAATCGATTTAAGTATGTCCGTCTGTCCGTTCGCCCGTGGTAAACATTTTCCTGGACGCAAAAATGAATATAGCCGCTTCAAATGTGGCAAAAACATTAGAAGTTGGTATTGAAAATGGGCCAAATCGATCACAGGTTTCGTTTACAGTATAAAATAAGCTGAAAACATGTCCGTTTTCTAGCTGTTTTCATCAGTGCTCATAGACTGCAAAACAAACATTTCCACGGTATTTCAGAAAAATGGAAAAAATCTGTCACGCTCATCTACTAAAATTTACTTGCATGGCTTGTTAACGATTTGGGCCATTTTCACTACCAATGTATATCAAAGAACTTTCAATGTTTTTGCCAATTTTCATCCAGACATTTTAATTTTTACTAATTTATAGACTTTATGGAGTTTCTGAAGTCTCTTTCTCAATGTTACGAAGGTTTTCGTAAAATATTAAATTCTCAATACTCTATCATATCGAGTGGATCCCATCTTTTCCATTTTTCTACAGATACCAGAGAATAGCCAGTTTAACAAATGTGGAAAACCTAATTGTTTTTTTTTTCTCAAAAGTAGAGGTGTCCTCAGTTTTCGTGCTACTGTGGCTCATTTGATTGAGTTGGCTTATTTGCTATACCAACTTACGTACAAGAACTTCTAATGTTTCTGTCAAATTTAAAGGCGATATCTTCAGAAGAATATTTATCGCAGACATTACGCAGATGAATAGACAGACAGTTGGAGGGGCGGACAGTTGCACAGATGGACAGTTGAACAGACGGACAATTGCATAGACGGACATTTGGACAGGCGGACAGTTGGACAGGGGGACAGTTGAACAGGTCCACAGTTGGACAGTTGGACAGGCGGACAGTTGAATAGGCGCACAGTTGACCAAGCGGGCAGTTGACCAGGCGGGCAGTTGACCAGGTGGGCAGTTGGACAGGCGGACAGTTGGACAGGCGGACAATTGGACAGGCGGACAGTTGGACAGCGGACAGTTGGACAGGCGGACAATTGGACAGGCGGATAGTTGGACAGGCGGACAGTTGGACAGGCGGAAAGTTGGGCAGACGGACTTGTTTAAATCGATTTTAAATTTGATGCTGATCAAGAATAGATACACTTTGAAGCTTCCTTCTGGATGTTGCAAACAAAGTGACTAAATTAATACTACTCCATGCTTCGGTGATGAATATAAAAATTATTTGCTTATTGTTTAAAAAAATTTTTGAGTCCCTTAACTAGCGTACAGCTATCTGTAGAAAATTTTTTTCAATACAATCATTAGATTATCCGTAAATAAAGTTGAGAAAAAAATGCATACTTTCGTGCTTGCAGGTTAGTATTTCCCTCTTAAGAATCGAGGGACTGATCACCGTATTCCATTTTTTCTCAAATTACTTTCTTTCATTGCTAACGAAGGGGCATGACGGAATGACTGACCTAAGAAAAGTTTTTGAGTTTTTTAAGTTCAACGCAAACAATTCTCAAGGAATAGAACATTCGCTTCATTTATTTGAACATTATGTGATTTTGTGATAACAAATAAAATATCAGCGCACATAAAAGTATAACTTGAAATGCATAATTTCAGAAAACAAATTAGCAAATAAAGCAAACAGTAACTGTATAGAATGGATTACAATTAGTTATTATCGAAAGTAACGGCCTGTTGCCAATAAAAAAAAATCATTACTTTTCAATATGTTCTTACGTCTTAGATATAGCCAGCAGAATTCAGTAGCAATAATGCTTTTCACCATTTAAATTATTATGTCACGATATATGTGTACACCTTGACTTGCATACACATATCTCAGTACACGTTTACAATTTTCCAAAACATTTTGCTTAAGATTCTTTCACGCGTTTGTATTAAAAGTACGTTTTTTTAGGAATAAGTCTGATGGTCTATAAAGACCGGAGTAGCAGTTCCATCTCCTATGTCTTCTAAAACAAATTGATTCTTTTTCATTCTTTTATCCTAATATTCTTGGTTGACAATATTGTTAAGAGCCAATCGAAATGGCGGCAATTATTGAATCACCGAAGTTCTGAGAGAGTATTTTGTAATCACATTATTAGAGCACTGATGAAGCGCAGTTTCAATGCACATCTGGGTTATATTTTTAAATCATACTTTAAATATATTTCCAAAAGAATCTTTTTGCAAACTTTTTTGAATCATTTAAGTTTTATGAAAAGTTATAAAAATCGCGAAATACTTTACCTAGAAAAGTATGAAATGACATTTTTTTATTTACAACAATAATTAAAAATTTTAATAAAATAAATTCAAACTAGAAAATGAAAGATGTTTTTAGAAAGGGTGAGGGAGAGAGAGAGAGAGAGAGTGTGCGAGAGAAAGAGAAAGAGAGAGAGAGAGAGAGAGAGAGAGAGAGAGTGCGAGAGAGGGGAGAGAGAGAAAGAGAGTGAGAATGAGTGAGTGAGAGAGAGGGAGAGAGAGAGAGAGAGAGAGAGAGAGAGAGAGAGTGGGCCTTCTTGCTTACTTGCTTACTCGCTCCATTGCTCCATTACTTTGAAATTTAATTTTTTTTTTCAAATTTTTGCCGCAATTTCCTTCTAGTCTTAGCTACTGATTAAGTTAATGAATATTAAATTTTTATGGTTTATTGGAAAACGTGACATCTATTCTGGCATATAAAATAAATGCAGGTGTGAAAATATATACAAATCAATATTTGTAAAAATAATAATAAAAAGGACAAATAATAGGAAAGGGTGTCTAGAATTGTATCGTATGCACAACAGCATTCCCATCGTTATACAAATAGTTAACCCCTTAAGAGCATAAATACAATAAATATTATAAATAATACAATTAAAGACTATAGAGGCATATGTTAGGAAAATAGCAACAGCCGCCCACAAGTGTGCTATCGAACGGCGAAGTATACAAAATGAATTTAACCGCAAATGAATTGAATTTGAGTCTCAAAATTAATTTTTTTTTTTTTAATTTTTTCATTTTTTTATAATTAAAAAAAAAAAAAAATAGTTTTAAAATCATCACTGCTCCTAAAGACAATGGTCTATGATATGAATCAGATGATGCCACCCTCTCAGAATATAGCTGTGGGTCGTTACTATTTACAAGATCTGAATAATGTCGAAAATCAAGATTATGCAGCCTTCGACGTAGATAAACGGTATCAAGCTCGTATGGCATGTGAGACACCACCTCAACAGATTCGACCACTACCGCCTCCAACACCAGCACCTCGTCGACGTACTACACCCATAACGCATTTAGATCCAGCTGAATTGGTTGGTTTATCACGTGAAGAGAGACGTCGTCGTCGACGTGCCACCTTGAAATATCGTACAGCTCACGCTACCCGAGAACGTATACGAGTTGAAGCCTTCAATGTTTCATTCGCTGAGTTACGCAAATTGTTACCAACTTTACCGCCCGATAAAAAATTATCAAAAATTGAAATTCTCAAGTTAGCTATTTGCTATATCGCCTACTTAAACCATATCTTGGAGACACCATAAATAACATCAACATGATGGACACGAATGTCAAAAATTGAAATCGTACTAAGAAGACAAGACAAGAAAGAAAGCGCATAAACATCTTTCAATCCGTTCGGATACGAATAATCGATGTCATAATTTTTCCGAATTTAATAATGTTTTGTTTTTGTTTTAAGAACACAGTTTTATGTGATAATTTTATTTCAATAAAAAACCTTAAAAAACTTAAAAGCTTTAAAAGAGATATTTTTACATTCAAGACTATTGCTGCGTAGGCGAGGAGGAGACATGTGATGCATGATAATCAATACTACGCATTACATTTATGGCGTTACTTTAGAGAAATTGGTACTTGAGTCCATGTAGCATAATCATGAAACATAGCATAGCAATGTAGCATAAACATGAAAAACATCATTTGTGTTTAATAAAAGCTTCCATAGTAATGTTGTTGCGGCAACGTTAAGACCAGATGTGTCCACTTTAAACAATTGTTTTCCTATGAAAATATGTATAGGGAATGAGTGGAAGGATGCTGCTTATTGCAAAGCATGCGCAATATCTTCATTACATAGCTACCCGATTGATAAACACGCCCTAACATCGCAAATACAGGGTATCTACGATTTGTTTGCATATTCACCGATACGCCCATCATATTTACACTAAAGGATAAATGATTTTGAGCAGGAAATTTTAATTGCAAAGTAAACAAATTTCTTTTAAATATCATTGATAAAAACAAATAAAAAAATTAATTTTCACCATTTTTATTAAAAAAAAAAAAAAAAAAGTCGAAAAAGTTAAATTTCGATAATTCATAATATTGGATAGGCGTGCCAGATAGTTTCTATTTTTATGGAATACCGTAGAAGTTTTTATTATGTAGTTTATGTGTAATATGTATGCTAAACTCACTCAGAAAGCCGAAATATTTTCAGTTTAGGTTATACTATAGGCGTGTCCTTTGACTGATTTGGCCCCTGATTTTTCCATAACGGGTAGTTACAAGAACTTTCAAACTTTTTTGTCGAATTTGATTTAGATGTCTTCGGAAATGCTTACCACACACATTACGCAAATAAGCAAACTAGCAAATGGACAGACGAACGAACAGTCGCCCTTAGATGGATTCCGAATTTAATATTGGTCACGAATATATACCTTTTTGCTAGGTGTTTAAAGTTTCCTTCTTGATGTTACAAATGTTTTTACAAAAAACTGAAACTTCAATATTCGGTTATATTGAAGGAACGCGATCGATTTTATCCATTTTGTACAGGTATTATATGAAAGCTGGCATAGCCTGTTTTTATAGATCTCTCTACTATAGTTTATGAGTAACGAGCGGAAAAACTCTACTTTTCTTTTCTTTTTTTTTTTTTGCTTTCGAAAACATAGTCGTTCCCTGTTTACGTTATACTGTAGGCATGTCCTTTAACGGATTTGGTCCCTGAATTTTCAATAAAAGATAGTTGCAAGTACTTTGAACCCGAGGCCGATATCTTCATTTTTGCTGCCAGAAGAAAGTTTACAATAGACATTACACAGACGAACAGATCTCTATTTGTATTTATGTGAACACTTGCTTTCAAACTTAATCTCACGGTGTTTTTAACACCGGACTATTTTCAGTAAACGAATAGTCCCCATCCTTCGGGTTTAGGAGTAATCACTATGGGCCTCCGCGATTCCCAAACTACCAGAACAAACACTCACTGGATGCAGTCCAGAGCTTCCCTCTGGTCAAAGGGTTATCACTCCAGTTCTTTTCCCAACAACCACATCGATACTCCCCGAAGAACCGCACCAGCGATCAGGCAACACGGCATTCTCTAAGTTTGTTGACGTCGCCAACATAGTACAAAAAACAGCTTCATCATTTAGGCATCTGAACCCATCTGAGGAATTAATTGTTCACTTTAGGTCTTCCGTACACCACCGAAGTAAACACCTCCTGCCTAATTTTAAGAATTGTGATGTACTACGAAAGACATCGACACCACTAGCAACGATTCTAGTGTTCCCAGTTCAACGACTACGTCAAACAGTCATAAGTAACTACTGCCTGCCCAGTGTTATTATGGCCTAAATAGGGGAGAACTAATGAAAAGAGAACTTATCTAAAATAGAAGCAACTCCCGAGCTTTCCTTCTATAATCTGAAAAATACCCATCGCCGGGCTTCAACGGTTGGAACCCTAATCTTCTTTTAGCCGTAATGTGTTCCTACAATTAATCCATGATGTTTATAGGTGAGACCACGTAGAAGGAGAAGATTCGATACATTTATATTCTGCCATTCTCAGTACATAATTTACTTTAATATGCTTAAAACGATTTCAAATTATGAAATACCGCGTAGCCGAGTAGATAAGATTCGTAACTACCAAGTCGGTGTTCGCGGATTTCAAACACACTACAGTAGGACCATACTTGCTCGTATCTATAATGAGTTCTTAGTCGTTAAAGTCATACATAACACTTACCAATCAGGCACATATTCACTAAGCTATGGTTACTCTTTATCTTTCTTTCTCTTTCCCACTTCTCACTGGTCAAGAACATCTAAACACGTACGTGGGAAAAGATATCCTCTGAGTGATTTGTCATATAAAACACAAAAAAAAAAAAAAAAAACTACTGATCACAGCAGTATATATACTTTATAGGGCTTTTGAACCTTTCTTCTGGGTCTTGCTAATAAAAGAACAAAATTAATAAACCTCCATCCTTCAGTGAGGGATAAAAAAAAATCATCTGTTTATCTAGCCTGCTAAGGTACCTAACTAGCATTAGCTTCAAGACGAACAATCCTCGCTTTTATTTCATTTTTAAAAATTCCTATAACTACGGCAATGAATGTTTATTTATTACCATATTTGCGTCGGTATTTCAAAAAAAAAAAAAAAAAAAAAACAGTTTGCGATGGTAACCTTTCAAATAAATACCAGTAAAACAAACAATTTCCTCCTTTGTATTGGAGAAAATTTTTTTTTATTAAACTAAATAGTTTTATTCACATTCAGTATTTGCTTATATTTTACTGTCAAATCGGGAAAAAATTTAAATGATTTAAAGAAAGAAAGAAAAAATTCGAAATAACTGTTCCCGGCAATAGCAAAAGAGTTCCCTTAAATTATATTTTAATAAAAATAAAAAACTTTTTCGTCCTTTTCTTTTTAACGCAATCAAATCATGTCTATGAATTTCAGTGCTAATCAGGTATGTTGTCTTAACGTCATAACGTCATTTTACAATCCTTTCTAAATCATTATATTTATTTTCTTTTATGAATGAATATACATTTTATTTGTTTTATTGTTGGTTTTTAAAAACGCTTTCAAGTGTAGATAAATTATATAAATTAAATTGAAAACGAACAGCGAAAATTTATTACCAAACTTTTATGGAAATTTTTATCAGTTTTTTTATTTAAAATAAATATAAATAATCTCAAGTAATTGTTTTAAAGAAAGACAAGGACAAGAAAAAATGCTGTTGTGGTTTTTATCTCGATGACGGCAGTCAATATGTGAAAGACTTTACATTTCATATTTCGTAATACTAGATTTATACTTCGAAATAATTTGAAAAAATTAAAGCATAGAATCCTGAATGTTTCCTATATTTAATCATTCGAAAAAAAGTCTTATTATCTATTACCACAAAAATTCATAAAGCTTCATAAAGAAACAAAAAAAAGGGGGTTCATCGATTTATCAAAAGTTCACCTCGTAATATAAGTCTTATGAAACTTCCAAAAGATGTCGAGGTTGGCCAAAAGTATTATCGAATTTAGTATTTATTGGAAAACTTTTTTTTTTTATTTACATTTACTTTTGCATGCCATTTCAAATTGACATACAAAACCCGCGACCTATGCATTGCATGTGACCCTACATATATATATATATTTGTATATATTTAGCGAATGTGAATATATCTATAAAGTTATTATGGAATGATTTTGTAGTTTTTTTTTTTTCTTAAATAAAGTTATAAAATAGTTTTGTACTTTTTTTTTTTTTTAAACAAAATTTCAAATCGTCATCTACTAAAAATAAAATATATTAAAATTTAGATTTCTCTTGAAGTTAATCCTCTTAATTAAATTCAGAATGTGGACCAAACATAAACTTTTTTTTTTTTTTTCTTCTTTTTTTTGGCGTTTCAATCGCTGCGACAAATTTCTCTACTCTTGTTGGTTGAAAAAGCAGCTAACAAAACATATAACTTAACTATCAAGAAAAACTGAAGAATATAATTTCTTTCTTCAGAAAATCTTTTAAATTAATAATCAGAAGTTTGTGAATAAAAAAGAAACCAAGAAATTACTACAAAACTTTTAACTTAAATTGACAATTATATCTCCAATCATCCCGCTGATTAATCGTTCCGAATTTGTTTTCTGCCCAAGTATCTGTTTTCTATTAAGAGAGTCGGGGCAATAAGTTTTATCGATTCATGAAATCTAAAAACACAAGTTTTTACAACCAGATGGATAGAGACGGAAATCGATAAAATATCTTAGATTTGCATAGATTCTGACAATTTTATGGATTTCAGGATGTGTTGCAAACGCAACGATAAAATGAAATTATTTTTATTCTTCGGTGAAGGGGCTATAAAATAAACAAACTGTTTGCATAGCAACGTGTCCTAAATATATGGTCGCAGCACGTATCTTAAGTAATTTCTAACAAAATGTTTTTTTTCTTCTTTTTTCTTTTACTTTTTTTTTTTTTTTTTTTTTTTTTTGCTTTTTGCTTCATCTAAGGCAGACGGTACTACGAGTAAGTAGTATTATAGTAAAAGAAAGAAAAAAAACCATATTTAAAGGAATTTTTTCGAAAATCGAAAAAACATTTTCAAAGCAAGTGAACAATTAAAAGTTTGTTATCGAATAGGAATCGATTAAACTTAAGCGTTAATGATATTAAGTTAATTTGATTTGAAATGGATAATGATCAAGAAGGACATCTGTTTCTATATATTGCCATCCTTACCTTAAATAAAGTAAGCCGTCTGTCTGTCTAGACAAGATGTACAAATGGAATTAGAGAAGCGTTAAATTGCTTTAAATAGATAAAAGCAAAGTTGAGGAAAAAGGTAGTCGTGTGTTTGTGTATATATATATATATATATGTGTGTGTACGCACTAACTAACTAACTATTTTCTATAGTTTATCGGACGCTGAGAGGTTACCTTCATATAGATGTATATGTATTATCTACGCGCTGTAAAGATTACAATAAAAAATAACAAGTGTAAGAATGAAAGATTGCAGCTTAATAAACAACAAAGAACACGTGTTATAAGTACCTTAGCAAATAATACGATACGGTGAGAAGGGGGGGAGAGAGGCGCGCACAATTTTACGGCTGAAATATGGGGTTGAGAACGTTTACATTTTCTTTCGTTAAGTTTAGCCAACAAACACAACATGTAGCTTTTTGACTGGCCTTTATAATCCTCAAAACGCAGACAATGTGATAAATGTTACCCAAGAGATTTCTTAGCTATCAAAGGCTCATCATATGCTGGCTGCCATTAATACCGTTGCAGCAGCAATAGCAATAGCAGCAGCGGGTTGATTGGTTGGTTGGTTTATTGGTTTGTTGGTTTGTTGGTGAGTGAGAAGATCTAAAGACCGAGTCAATACATACAGTTTTTGCTAATTGAGTTTAAAATCAATTTTCAATGTAACTGACTGAAGAGATACGAATTGATTACCAAGCAACGCGAACCTAGCATATAATTCGAGTTTACACGGATTATTGTCAATTCAAAAAAAAAAAAAAAAAAAAAAAAAAAAAAAAAAAAGAATTCTCAATTCAATCAATTCTAACAACAATGACAAGTGTGAAGCAACTTTTCTATCTATTTCAAGTGTTCGCGTCGCAGTAATTACCGTAAAAATTTAATTACTTACATACAATAAAACTTTGGTAGGCCGTGATGATGATGATGATAACGAAACGAACTAAAGTGTAAGTCTGAATGTGTTACGTTATATAATATAAATAATATAAGATAGAAAAGGGGAAGTTTGGGTAAGTGAGAGGATGAGGTTAAGTGAGGTGAGGTGAGACTAAAATTTTGTTAAGTAGGCGGAATACCAAATAAACGCGTGCCGCGGTCTGCTCTTATATCATTTGCTTGTCATCAGCTTTACTTGGCTGAATGTGAGAAATTATCAGATTTTGTGGTTATTGCAGTTGTTGTTCATCTTATAAATGAACGAATGACGCCCCCCTGCCCCCCTCCTTATCGTATATGGTATAGAATAATTTCAATAAAATATCAAATTTCTTTTAATATTTGCATACATAATTAATTAAATAAAAAGCAAAGTAAACTATGAGAAAAAAGTTCAAATGAAGTAAATTTTGCATGTTTTGTAACGATTTTTATTTATTTATTTTTTCTCTTTTTTTGCTAAACTCTAAAGATAAATGACTCTTATATAATCCATGTATAATATCCGCCTGCTTGTCTTCCATTGAAATGCATTTAAATGCTTGGTATTACATTAGAATTGTTTTTTACACATGTCAAACTCTGTAGCTCTAAAAAAAAAAGCGAACATCATATAATTGGTGTCTGTTTTTTTTTTTTTTTGTTTTTTACGTTTTTTTTATTTTACTATCAATTGAAGGGTGTAAAATTGTGCACAATCGTGGTGGTAAACAATTGGCACCCATGGTAGATTTTGCAATTAGCTTTTTTTACTTTATTTACAAGAATTTTTAAAAATGGAAGAATAAGAAATCTCTCAGTTTGTTGCTGAGATTTTAAACGTAAATAGATTTAATTATAAATGAAAATCGTTTCTTACTTTTATTTTAATTTGTAAGAACATTTCGCCAGACTTGATAAATGATTGAAATCGCTCCTGACAGTCAAGCATATATTTATACTTCATGGAGTTAAGAATCAGTTCATAATAATAAAATAATAATAATAAAGTAATAATAATAAATTAATAATAATAAAATAATAATAATAAAATAGTAATAATATAATAATAAAATAATAATAATGAAATAATAATAATAATAAAATAACAATAATAATAAAAGAATAATAATAAAATGACAATAATAATAAAAGAATAATAAATTCACAATAATGAAATAATAATAATAAAACTATAATAATAAAACAATAATAATAAAATAATAATAGCAAAGTGATAATAATAAAATAACAGTAATAATAAAATAATATTATTATATAATAATTAATTATATTATAATATATTATTCTCTTAATGTTTTCAAAGAATATGTCAAAGTCATTTCTGGAAAATATTTTTTGTATGTACAGTTAATTGAATTTTTTATTTATTGGCCCGCAAATCAAATCATGCCACTCCTTGCTTTGAATTATTTTACAAATACTTTGATATATTACTTTAATGTTAGGAAGGGAGGTTTAGTGTATGGGGCGTATAGAATGTTTGTATTGAGATTTAGAAAACTCATATTTTTTTTTTTTTTTGAAACAATTTGTTTGCCCAACGAGGATTAAAATGTTATAAATTATCGCATTAAAGCAAATAAAACAGGTGGTTATGCCTGTCAGACGCAATGATACCTAAATCCTTTTCTAAACACATCTTTCCTTTCGGTTTTCGCGTATGATATTAAAGTTATTTCTAATATAAGACTTTCTCTTTTATTCTTTTGCAATTAGTTTGAAAAAGCTTATACCGCCAACCGTTTAGGAAATTGGGAACTGCCGAAATGGTATCCACCCAGACCTAGAGCTAATAGTGGTGCCACTAAATTTGTTGCAAACGATCGCGGCCATTTGATTAAGTGCACGAAAATGTACTGCAGCGATAATAAAAACTTTCAAAATCATTTTATAATTGATTTGAATTCTTATATATATATATTTAGGGTTAATCAAAATCCATGGGGTTATTATCGAAGTACGTATGAATTGCCGAATAAATTGACAAGAGAGTTTGCAGAGAGATATCATGAATGTCTGCTTGGGCGCTATAAATGGCGAAGCTTCCCCCGGAAAACTATTATTTGTCGTGAAGGCAAAAAACCTTCGCCAAAGTTAGAAGAAATCTACAAAAAGCCAACATGCCCTACAAAATGCGAAACCGTAGAACCGTTACTCATTTTTGATAAGACTAGAAACTACCAGCTGCATCCATGCGAAAAGATACCAGAAGTATAGAGTTCTCTTCATCTACTGCTACTTTCTCATCGAAGAAGAAAACCTTATTCATAATTCAAAATTCATCAGTTATGAATGAGGCGACGCATTTATATACATTTAAATGTTTGCAAGTGATTATGGAATGGTCTCAAGTGAAAAATTTAAAGACAATTAATTCTTCCGTTATTTATATACGTAATAATCAGATTTGATTTGAAAACATCCGTTGATCGAAGCTTGACATCTTCAAACTAAAGTAAAAATATTATAGTCAGGCAGGGGCAATCACTTACCCTATTTTTGCTAATGCAATTCTTCATTTACTCTGGCATAATAACTTTTCAGAAATTATATCTTAATTTCATGTTAAGGCATGCTCTTCATGGAAAGATTTAGACGGACAGACAGACATGTATATAACAAATTCCGGAAAAATATCTCAAAAATTGGACAGACACTCTTTTAAATCATATTCTAAATCGATCGTTATAATAAGAGATGAGTCTGGATTAAACCTTCTGGACGTCACATACATCCGCACAAACTTATAATACCGCAAGTATCGTAGGGTATAATTAAAGTCAGAAAAGTTATAATTTCAGATAAATTTGTTTAAGAGTCAATTGCTAAAATTAAAAATCTAAAAATTGAAAATTATAACAAATTTGTCAAGAAATTGCAACGCCCAACGGTATATTCAAGCGAAATATATATGTCTGGGATGCATTGTATCGTCTAACACATGTGCTGCACGGTTGAGAAGATTATTCTTCAAAATTTTACCTTAGAACGTATACATACCTCTACAATATAATGAAATAGTCTTTAAAGGTTTTGACCTATTAAACCGATGTGTAGAAACAGTTGTGTTATCTGGGTTGATTAATTAAGTCCAATTTAGAGCGAATTTTAAACACAACACACCAAATATGTCACCTTGTGACCACTATTATAATCACTGGCACATATATATATGTATATTTATTTAATTTATTTAATTTATTTAGTTCATATTTGTATTTATATCTTAAAAATTAATATTTAATTTTTCTTTCTTTTCTTAATTTTATTCAAATTTCCATTGCATTCACAAGAAACCTAAGCCTTGCATTCGGATGTGCACTTGTAAACCTTGCCGTCAATACATAAAAATGAAATAAAATGTTTTTATACTTTTATAAACTTTTAAATAATTTTTTTCTAGCCTCTTGATCTGGAATATATACCGGGTGATTTAACACCCTATTCTCAGCAACATCCTTCACGTCAATATTTATTAGATAACAAATATCGTCGGGATCGCGGATTAGAACCTGAGCTAACACTGAATAAATTATATTTAGCTGAACCTAAACCGGAAACGTTTAATGTATCTGATGTAAAATTATCGCCACCTTTACCTCAGTCAAAGGCTTTTATAAACTCTTCATTATCGCCTCGCGTAAATGCGAGAAATTTAAATACTTGTAACGACGACGACGCCCTATTGGATGAAGAGAAAAAGCAAAAAATGCTAGCGAGTCACTCAATAACCGAGAAACCTAATGAACGTTGCCCGTCACCCGTAGTACCGGCGTATGCCAACTTCGAATTAGCCAAACGTATGCATCAGGATAATTTGGATCATCAACCGTTGCCAGATTGTGTAACAGATGCCGCTTTTCGTAAACTGCAGTTAAATGGTTCAAATCTGGATTTGGATTTGGATTCGATTCAAGTGCCTTTAGCAACGGGAGTTGGTGTCAAAACGTACAAGGCTGGCCCTACGCATTGCACCAAAATGAAGATATATCGCCCAAAAACTAGTGGTCCTAAAAATCGCACTTACAACGGTGACGATAACTTTAGATCGCTTTCGGCAACTGGAGCTGAGAAGAAGAAAATAGGTGCTATGGATTTGGCCATTTGTTGGGATTATAAGCCAACTCAAGAACCGCTACCTGCACGCCATATAGATGGTTCCAACGAATCAGCTGGCCCAGCTGTGTTTACTTGTGTAAAAACACCTTCTGAAGATTCTTTGCAAAATACTGGTCGCTCAGCAGGTGTCTTTAACAACACTCTCGGAGAAGTGGGATTTTTCGAAAAGGATCTATTAAGACGAAAATTAGATTTTTCAGGACGTCGTCTAGATCCGTCAATCAACGAGGAATCTCGTTTAACTCCATGTCATTCCATGTCTCGTTCTCACGACTTTTCGCGTGAGGATCCAGCCTGCAGGCGGCACCATGGTATGCCTTTGAATAGTTATAATAAACAATACCAATCTACTCCAAACATATTAAATGACCCGGAATATAAAGCGCTGCGTGAAAAATATTTGAGAGACGACTGTGATTTACTCGATGCGCCTATGGAACCTTCATGTAAACGTAACAATTTTTTAGCAAAAGCGCGTTCTAGGTTTTGTCACAAAGTTGGGCCCACACCAGTATGTTGTTCTCAACATTGCGACCCACCCCAAAGACGGATTCCTTGTAAGGCGGCTTTTCGCGCTGGTATACCACATTACAATGCCGCCGGCGATATTCTTAGCAGCGACAGCGGTTGCAGTTTGTCCAGCCATCATTCACAGAAAGTGTTGGTCATTCCTCGTCCTCGCGACCCTTACGCAAAAAGAAATTATAACATAGGTACTTTGGTGCCGCCATTTAAAACTTTCGGTGGCGGGGCGAAGGAGGTAGGCTACCCCGAACATTGGCGTTTAGCTAGTGTCTATCAACACGCTTATAAACCTCTTGAACATCGAAAGCGGCCTCTACTACACAGTGTGTATAAATAGGTCTTAGGAAAAAAAAAAAAACAACAGACTGAATTATGAAACTTCTTTCAAGTTTATTATGTGCTTTTTTTACGTTAATATAAGAAAATCGTGCATTAGTAACAAATATTCTAAATTTATAATAAAAGAAGTAAAAAAAATTGTATTCGCCGTGTGACGAATCTAAAATATCTATCCACCATCTCTATTTAATAAATAAGATTTTAATTTTCTCAATTGATGTCAGTTTGATCGACCATATTTAATATTTTTAAAGTTTTTGATAAATATTTTTATTAAGAGATAACCCTACCTACGTTTACTACCTTCTAGACTTTTCCTTATCAATTTTAACCTTTTTTGATTGATCGAATTCTATTAAGTGTTTGCATGAATTGTGGCCATTTTTTCGTTTGAGTCACTTTTTGAGAAAAGTTGGTACAGCATAATTAACGCCCATCTTTCTCGCAATGTGACAATACCGTGTCTGAAGAATTTATGATCGTCTAACGCTAAATAATTCAATAGAAATGAATAGAAACTTGTTGTTTTAGTTAGAGGAACCCTTATGTACACTGGTATTTTCTATTCCTTTTACTAGTAGACGTTGCTGGCCAAAATATGCGCAACTACCTAATATACATATAGATTAAGTGATTACTTAACATTTAAATCGAATTTTTCTCGAAACTATGTTTTTCGAATTTACCACATCATGAACATACATACATCAACTACTAATTCGTTGATTCTAAATTTCTTTTTATAACTAATTTTTAAGATTTTTCCGAAAGAATATTTTTTTTTTTTTACTAAATTTTTTTAAATCAATATTTAAAAGCAGGCGCCTATGTGTTGTTTCACTACAAGAAATAAATATGCTACGGACTCGAGTAAACTCTAAACAATGCATATCATAAACGGAAAGACAAATACAATATAGCATCATTTCGCGATGGTGGAAACAAAAATCTGCAGAAACTAAATCAGAAACGACTATCAGATTTAGCTCTCTTTTCGTTAATCGATTTTCATTTTATAAACTTGCACTCTTCTTGCTTTTTGTTAAATACCCGGCTCATTAGCTGTTGTTTTACTCCATATCCTGAATTTCTAATGCTGTGACGAAAACCGTGCTTACGTTCATTGGTTAACTCTTCAATTTTTATATATTCTGTGTGAAGTAGGCTCGTTTTCAATTTCATTACGCGTTCACTTGTGTCAATAATTGAGGTTTCTGTGACCTTCACAGGCTCTATTTTAACATCCAAATCGTTTTGCGTTTTCTTTCGTCTCAAACTGTGTCTTATACTAGAAATTAAACTTTGAGTAGGTTTTTGGTTTTCCTTAGTAGCTGTTGTTGTATGATTTACAAGTTTACGTATAGATGAGCGTAGCATAGTTTTTAATGATTTTTTTTGACAATCTTCATTGTCTTTCTTTTCTTCTAAATGCTCCTTACAGGTGATTAATTTATTTTCATTACTTGTTCGATAATTGCGCACGAAACCTGTACGTAATTTCAAACCAAAACTTTCCTCATTGTCGCTGTCTATTTTACCATATAATTCGTCTAAATCTTCATTTGTTAGGCACGATCGAGAATTTTCCAATTTTTCCTGTTCGTTTAAGAAAGGATTTGTATTGGCCTTAGACATCAAAATAGCTGATTCCTTTCTTATTGCAACTTTAATATCATTTTCATTAATTTCTACAATTTCAGTTAAATCTTGTAATGGTTTCTCTTCTTGATTTTGAACTTTAACGTTTTTACGCAACTTAGCCTCATTTATACTATTTTCCAGCACTAACTGATAACATTCCAATTCGTTGCTTATATCTGTAGGAGACTCTTCACAAATGGCAGCCAAAGGTCTGTTATTTCCTATGACGGGTGAGAACACCAGCTTTTCTGCCAACAACTTGCTAGGTGTTAATTGAGACAAGGATAAATCTTTGAAGTCAATGCGACAACCCATGTTAGGCTTAAATGGTAGGCTTATTTTTAAATTATGCGACTCAACTTTTATATCTTGCTGTTCTTTTTCTCTCTTCTTTCTTATTATTTCGAAAGGATTTATTAAGACTGAGTTATCTTCCACTTTCAAATTCAAGGCAGTATTTATAAAACAATTTTTATTGCTTTCTTTGCTTTCTTTAATACGTACTACCTATGAAATAAAATTATTTATTAAGGAACAAATTTTTAACTCCATTTTTAATATGTAATTACCTCGTAAGGATTAAATTGTTTTTCTGGTAATTCCAAATTTAATGCTGGGTTTTCAAAGCATACTGTTTCGTCAGTCTTACGCTTTCTTTTTGTAGGAGGTTTTCTTATGACTTCGTAAGGATTTTCATTAAATGCACCCTCCGCTTTGACATTTTGTTGAACTTCCTCTTCCACACCTTGCTTATCCGCGTTGTTATTGTTTCCATGTAAATTTATTCGTCTTTTCACCGAAATTTTCTTAGGTGTTGAACTAAAAGCGGCATTCGTAAAACAGTTAGCGTTAGAGGCTGCGATTTCTTTCGTTTCATTCTGTGTGCGTTCTTCCTGTTGAAGCTTTTCGATTTGCCTTTTACGTTTGCACATTCGAGTTATATTTTCATCATTATTAATCGCTATTGACCGATTCGTAGCCATTATACGATTTCTAACAAAAATTTTGTCAATTTATCCCTTTTTTTTCAAAATGACGCTTTAGGGCAATCAAGCGTTGTTTATCGCTGTCAAGAAGTAGCAAATTTGCTTATTGAATCGTATGTAATTGCCACAGATTATTCTATTAAATTTCCTTCTTTTTTTTTAAATCTGGCAGTTTTTACATCAAATCAACTGTAAAAGTATAAATTTTCATATAGAAGTGCAGGTGGGTCAAAATGTAACTTTACGATAGTAGCCTCCTACGTTAAAATACAACTGTATAGAGATTGTGGCAGTAATGATTCTTTTTTTATGTTCAGTGCTAATGCGAATTGCATCGATTAAAAATGCATATTATGAAATAAAATATTTATCTCTAGTACTTCCTATGCATGGTTGCCTTCAAAATTAAATTTCAAAATTTCATAAGGCGTCCTTGCTATCTATTACCTATTTCTGATAATTTTTTAAGTTCATTGGTTTCATTGCAAGATTTTCTCATAAAAAAATTATTCACTTATGTTACAAATTAATTGAAATAGTGAAAGTTTTTTTTAGGTTTAGGTTAGTTAGTTCATTTGTTTGTTTCAATGAATTGATAAACTGATAAAATGATGCTTTTTTTTCATTTATTAATCAGTGTATCATCGAATTTATTAACAAAAATTCTTTTATGATTTGTGCAATGTTCCAAGTAAATTTGAAATTAAGTCTGATCAATCTTTGTTCTTCCTTGCAATTTTGTTCGTCTCAATATATTCAAAAAATAAATAAATTAAATACTTAGTTTTTATTGCAATTATTAATCAATTTTATGCTTTAAAAATCGTCTCATTAAATTTATTAACAAAATTCATTCGTTATTATTCATTCGCCGGCTTATTACTTACTCATCGATTATTTTCAATGCCCTTAAATTAAACAGGGTTGTTGTTTTATACACTTTCTCACAAGTGTTTTTAATGTGTACAAATTTTTAGTTTTGGCAGTAGCATACTTTTTGAAGTTTTGTTGTTGTTTTATCAAATTTTATCATTTAACTCTTTCATTTTTCTTTCCCTCAAATTTTGTTTATTAAAAATTGATTCTTATTTCTATTTATGTATTAAACGAAAACTATAACGAAATCATAAAATAATGTTTTTATTTTTTGATAATACGTAAATCCTTTTAAAATATTAAAATATTTAATTAAGGAGTTTAGTTTATCACTTCGAGGACAAAAACAACAACGAAAAAGCTCTCGGTTTCTTTTGTTATCACAATCGAAAAAGAGGAGATTGCAAGAAAAACGTGTTCTCTTAACCAATTGTTTCAGGAAGATGTGTGATATGCCTACCACATCTTTGAATGAGCTTCAAGGAATGGCATCTGATTCCACGATGATGAATCCTGAAGTAGCGGAAGAAGAAAGACAGAATTTGCAAAAAATTATAGCTGCTTTGAGATACTATCGGTAAGTTGAAAGAGTGACGTCTGATGAAAGAAAAGTATTTTTTTTTTGTTGTTGTTGTTGTTGTAGAAAACACTCGTTAACTCGTGTCAACAAGACCACCAATTATTTGAATAGTCTGCCTGAACGCCACCAAGGCATGCTGGTTAAGTATCGTCATCATTTAAATGCGGTTCGCGATTGCATTGACAAAAATCAAATAGTTATCAAGAAAATGTTAAGAGACAATTTGCTGCTCGGGGGCGGCGGTACCGGTCCGGAAATCACTCAAAAGGATTTGGATGGCCATGCCACCAAAATTAGACATCAGGATATGGAGCATGTACGTATTTCGTTAAGCACTTCAAATTTCAATATTAGTTTTTAAAGTTATACTGGTAGCTGATGTTCTGTGTTTAACGATACTCCTACTTTTCTGTTGTATAATGGGAAACCGGCCACCTTGTTTCCTCTTGTAATGGTTCTGTTAATTCTCACCAAAACAAATCAATACTAAACAACAAACAATCAAAATCAGTCTGATGAGCATGTTGAACCTTTTAAAATTTTAAAGGCCCAATCAACTTTGAAAGCCATTGCTCGAGATTGGAGTACTGAAGGAGCCGAAGAACGCGAACAATCCTATAAGCCAATTATAGATGCAATTGAGCATTATTATAATCCCAAGGAGTTGTAAGTGAGAATTGTGTTACGAGTAAATTAATTAAGATTTTATAATATTTACAATTTTTAGGAAAGTTAATGAAATCAAGATTTTAGTTCCGGGTTCTGGTTTGGGACGTTTAACTTATGAGTTAGCCTGTCGTGGTTACGAGTGTGAGGGAAATGAGTTTTCTTATTTCATGCTACTTGCTTCGAATTTTGTTCTAAATTGCTGTAAAGAAGAGAACATGCATACTTTGTACCCTTGGGTCCATCAGAACGTGAACAACTTGCAAAGAGCCGATCAAGTGGCAGCTGTGCGTTTTCCTGACGTATGTCCTGACAAAAATAAGCCTACAGGCCTTCTTTCAATTGTAGCAGGCGATTTCCTTGAGGTTTGGCGAAATCTATTTTACTATCTGTCCCTTTCTGTATTCCATATTTTAGGTATACAAGACTCCAAATTGTTTCCATTGTGTGGCTACATGTTTTTTCATAGACTGTGCCAATAATGTAGTGGACTTCATCGAAACTATATATAACATTTTGATGCCTGGTGGTATTTGGGTGAATTTAGGACCGCTCCTTTACCACTTCAGTGACATACCAAATGAACAAAGTATTGAACCCACCTATGAAGATATTATACACATAATTAACTGCGTTGGGTTTGAAGTTGTAACTTCAAAAACTGGTATACGCACCAAATACGCGCAAAATCCCCAATCAATGTTAAAAAGTGAATACGAAAGTTTATTCTGGATTTGTCGAAAGCCGTTAACTGATACTATCGAAGCAGCGGTTGACGAAATTCAGTCTTCCGCTGAAAGCACGGACCAATGTTGTGATATAAATGGCTACAATGAACGCTAAAACTGAGAGAGCAATAATGAAGATGAACACACAATAGCAAGAAGTAAAATGTACACAAGTGTTTTCATATAAAAACATATAAAAATTAATTTCATGCTTGAATAGATGATGAAGAAGAAAAATTTTGAATTGGGTTCCTTTTATTTTATAATTTTGTTTAAAATAAAAGTACATGATGAAATTTATTAAAAAAAAAATATACTTTCATTTTTAATCTTACAACTCTTTACAATTAGTGTTAAGAAACTGTACAAAAAGCTGAGGAGCTTTCTCTAAAGAACCGGTGGTAGTCTGATGTAATTTGCTATAGTTGAGAAATTGCCTTCTTAGCCGGTTAAGTTGTATTGCATTAACATTTGCCACTATGTCCACTTGGGTTTGACTCTGCTTTACTGTGATTGGGCCTAAAATACCTACCTTTCGGGCTGACAAAATGTCTCTAATTATCTCTTGAGTCAGATGATCTAATTCAAATAAATAATTGGTGGAACTTAATGGGGGCTGCGTAGAAGAAAATAGTATCGTTATAATAAGACATGTCTTCAAG
Organism: Glossina brevipalpis; assembly: GCA_000671755.1. Classification (NCBI taxonomy): domain Eukaryota; kingdom Metazoa; phylum Arthropoda; class Insecta; order Diptera; family Glossinidae; genus Glossina; species Glossina brevipalpis. The sequence goes on along the minus strand of KK351080.1, from coordinate 367,681 downwards.
CGACCATATTTACGTTTTGTGTTGATTGATTAGGCGGCAAGGGTTTTGATTCAAATAAAGCCGCAAAAATGCTATCGAAATCTAATTTGTCCTGAGGAAAACATACAAACAAAGGATTATCCCAGCGACAATTGCTATGGGGCTCTTCAAAACGCATACACAATCCTTCAAAGGTGTCCTTAGTATAGGGTATATTGGTATTATCTTTTAGGGACGCATCTGCCAATTTTGCAACTTGCTCCGTTTCTTGGTCATTTCTTTGAATATTAAACTCCCATGCTTGTTCCTTCGATATACCACAAAACACACAACACAACGTACTACGAGCAGCTTTGGTTGCACAAAATAATTCATAACGGTAACCTTTTTGCAGAACACATAAGAAATTTTTTCTCTTTAAGAGCCTAAGTTGTTCTTTACCTTTAATGTAATTTCCGGCATCCAATATAACCACGCACGTTTTATCCAACAATCGTAGGACTTCGGATTTTAAATCGCTCCGTACTAATTTCTCCTTTTGTGAATCAATAAAATAGTCGTTTTTACAAAACCCTGCCTTTGGTATGGCTTTATTTTCGCTAAGAACGTAGACAAGCTTTCCTTTCGATTCAAAATATTGCTGCAATTCTCGAGATCGTCTACTTTTGCCGCTTGCAGGCAAACCACACATTACTATTAAAGGCATGTCTCAGTAAACAAATTTTTAGCAAATTACAATTTGTACAAAATTTGTGAAACCACAAATAAATCTATAAATGGTTGAACCTAATTTCTAGTGGAAACATCGTTAATTATTAAAATGAATGAAAGGAAAAAGAAGAAGAGCTGAGAGCTTATATATATGAAAAATTTTGCTCTCGCTCTCATTTTTCAGCTCATATTAATTTACAGAACCTACTGTGGTCATATGCTTTATATAGGATTCACCGTTGTTAGATTCATACCGTTTTTACACGTCTATGTATAAGTAACATCTATCAAATATCAACTCTAATTTATGACATTACAAACGTGAGTAAAATAGCTCTTGTTATAAATAAGTTTGCTCTTAGAGTCGCATTTAGCACAAAAATTAGAAAATTTCAAATTTAGAAAACTTTACATTATGGCAAAAAATAAAAAAAAGTCTACTAAAGGAAAAATTTATTAAATGTGCAAAGCAGTATGAAATAACAACTTTTCAATCAAAATTTTCGTTTTATTATATTTCTCTTATTATAATTATAATATATTTATACTCAAGGAATAAATTCATGTACTAATGTGGGTAAGCACTAACAACTAAAACTATTGGCTCTATCCTTTTGAGATTAGTGTTTGCTTTTGCGAACTGGGCTTGTGACTTAAAATTTATATATCTAATTTCGGCTGTAAAAGCTGAAGTGCCTTGAAATAGCATATGACTAGCATGGACTTGCCCTGTGTTTCATCTACGATTGCATAGGCAAACTAACCAAATATATATTTATATATATGTACATACATATGTATATATATATTCTAAGTGGTTCTCGATAAAATGTAGAATTTCATTTATTTGTTCCGTCGAAGCTGACTTGAAATCACAACCATCCATTGCTTAAATGAATTTATAAGAAGAGATTGAACATAAAAATACATAAGAGAGACATCGGGCGGATACACAGGCAGGCAGGGTATAATCACAGGTGGATCCGTCTTGCGTCTTTGTGTTTTACATTACATCCGCACAAAGTTATAATAATACACTGCATCACAAGTGGTGTGGGGTACAATGATACAATAAATACATATTGAATTCGTTGTCTTTATTAAAAAAAAAAAAATTTTAATTTGAAGAAAACATTCTAGGGTAACAAACAATGTAAATATTTTGAAACTCTATTAAAATAAATTTGATGCATCAATAAAAAAAAAGTTATATGCACACACTTCGCAAAAATATGTTTCAGTTCGTCAATGAGTTTTTTGAGCGAAGTCGATGCTATCTCTTTTAGTATATCAACGCGAAAATCATAAAATTGATTCTATCCAATAATGAATAAAAGTAAATCGAAAAGTAAAAATCGAAAGATAAAATAAATAATTCTTACATAGTAAAAATTTGAGAATGTCCTGTAAATAAAAAGGAGAAAAATTATTTGAAAACTTTATAATTACATTCGTTGTTGCTTTTACCAAGAAATATTCTTATTTATTTATTAATATTTATTTATTAATAATGCTGAAATATGTCAATTGTTTCTATTTAAATTGCGCCCGCCAACAACGTAAAATGGATTTGGATTTTCTCTTGTAGTCCTTGATGAAATTGGATGTTTTGTTACAGAATCATTTGCATTCGCGTAAGTGATCTTTTCATATTTTCTTTTCTGATCAACAACACCTATCTTCTCTTCATATTTTCCTTTCTGACCAATACAAGTGATCTCTTCATGCTTCCTTTTCTGATCGACAAGAATGTTAGCATTTGCAGTAATTCTTAATTGATTTGGAGAAACTGACTGTTCTCTGTTTGTTCTGGACTCATTGATCTTATCAATGCTTGATTTAATTTTGGGAATTTTGTATGATTTTAAATTCGAAACTTGCTCTAAATTTTCAACGGAATTTATTTGCAAAGATGATGAAAGAGTTAATTTTTCTGACTTTGTTAATTTGTTGGTTGTTGACTCAACTTTCCTTCCATTTTCGTCAAATGTAGAGTTTAAAAATTGATCGTCGTTTGGAAAACTATATAAACGAAATCGAGCAGTTTTAATAATGAATTTTTTTTTTATTTTAGATATCTTATATATGCATATATATAAAACTTTGACTTTAATTGAAATATATAAGTTAAAAATTAAAATAACTTCAACCAAATTATTATATATCGAAGCTATAAAATTATAAAGATATGCTTTATTAAGCAATTTCATTTCGAAATTTTATATATGGAGATAGAGAAAATATGATAAAATTATGAATTTTTACTTGTGTATAAAACATAATATGTTTTTTATTATTTCCTTATTATTATTATTAAATTAGTAGTTCGTCAGCATATCAACTTAATAATTCTTATTTATCACTACGAAATATATCGAAATTATATTTGAAATAGGAATTTCATTTGTCTTGCATCTTGATTTTCATATGCCTTAGAAAAGTCTATTGCTTCGTTGTCAGTTATTTTAATAATATTTTATATAAAACGTATTTACCTAATCTCTGATGCTAACAGAGATATTGCATCCAAATCTTCATCAAAATCCAAATTATCTTCTAATTTTGCATCCATATCCAATAAAGACATTTTATATAAAACTGCACTTTCTAACATTGGCGCAGGCGTCCGTAGTTCTTTTTCATTTTTATCTGGCAATGGAATGAAATTATTATTATTATTAATATAAAATTTCACGCTATATTCGTTAAAAGTAATCTTTTTAATAAATTAAAAATATAAATAATAATCTACTTAGGACTCAGAATTTTTAACGACTTATTAAATAATGGAGGGCTAAAAATACTCGACCCTTTGATATAATGATCTTTACTGTCTCCTATAATATACAAACAATAACAAGTTTCCATTGATTTATTATTTTAAGAGGAAAAAAAATTTACGAAAACATAAATAGCCGCCTTTTCAAATTCTTTATGTATTTTGAAATATTTATATGGAATACGTGGAGAAAATTCCAATTACATATATTAAGAATACTTTCATATTTATAAAGGAGCAAATTTGCCTTTAGATTTCGAAAGATGCATATATTCAGATTTTCTCAGACAGATAATATATATCAACGGACACAGTATTATATAAAAATGGATTAATTTAGATAAAGTTCTATTTACCATTACTAGTTTTTTGATTCTGAGTATATGAACTACATTCTGCAGCTAAATCATTCAAAGTATTTATTCTGTCAACTCTAGTTTTTGCTTTATAGTAATTTGATTTCTCCGTTGTCTTGTCTGATGGTGTTGTCGAGCTAACTATAAGAGAGAAAATGTTAAAAACTCGCAAAGGAACTAAATATGAACAAATTACTTTGCGTTACTTTCTGAATGTATTCATGACTATTTATAAAATTATTCGAATCGTCCTCATCATACCCCAGAAGAGTGGAAACATTTGGATCACTTGGTTCTTCGGGATATGAGGAATAGATAAAATCATTTGATAGAATATTGGCGCTGCTGCTCACGGGGATGTCTAACGATGCACAGTTATCTTGTAAGTTTCCAAATTGCGTGAAACAACTTTTAGTTGGACTCCACATCGAATTTTGTAGCGGAATGTCGCTTGAATGATCTGACTGATGCATATATTCTCGCGCTTCTTCGGCATTAATTATAAATTGATCATTCAGTTGCATGGAAGCATTTTCCTGATTTTGAAAAATATTTTGAGTATTTATCATTTCTTCCGAATTTTCAACAGATAACGGTAAGAAAACGGGTAAACCGTTAATTCCCACAGCTTCAACATTTGCGTTAGTATAGCTTCCATTTTCATTAACGTGGTTTGTTATCTGAAAACAAGTAGTTGAAAAAACATACACATATACGTGAAAAATATATAAATTTAAAATACAACAAATCACAAAAAAAAAAAAAAAAAAAAAGTCCGTGTTATAACACAAACTGACTTAATTTAAAATTTATCCATTTATATGAAAAAACAAGGCGTACTCGAGAGGTACTCATTCGGTGAAATCACCAAATGCAACCCATTCTCTTGGCCAGCCTTGCCTTTCATTCTACAAAAATTATGCACTGGATATGCAAAGCCATACCCCACTGAAGTAACTGCTACCATCCACAATCCTTCGAACGTAGATAAGAATCTATGTTCAAAGGTTCTTGCAAATTTCAGCGGCAATTCTACAATGCGTCTGCACAATTACAAAGTTTGCAGAAATCTGCAAACATTGCTTTTTGCGATATAATCACATGCAATGACGAGCACCCTTTTTTAAGTTTTAATCAAAAAAACATTATATACTTCTACTTAATTGTAAATAAACTGAATGAGAATTATTGTGTTACTTATCGTACAAGAAACTTTCATTTAGCTCATTGTAAAAAACATCGTTGCCAGATTTAAAAATATCTTCAGAATAATATCTCTTGTACGGTACACATTTTTTAAGTTGATTACCATGGTTGCATATTAGGCATTGAAATGTACATTAAATAATAAATGGGTGTTGCACACACGTATAAATTTTTAAGCATTTCAAGCATAACAAATTGCTAAAAATTATTCTTGTTTTTATTATTAAACCGTATTGTTTTTTTGGGAAAAAGAAACACAAGTAAAATAAATGAGGAATAAACCAAAAAGAATTATATTTAGCTGAGCACAATTTTTTTTACACCCACCGTTATTGAAAAAAAGGACAAGGTTGAAAAGAACTAAATTTCGATAGTGTACAATATTGAGGAGGAGTGGCAGGTTTTGTTCGTCTTTATCGAATACCGTGGAAATTTTTATTATATAGTTTGACAGTAGTAAGCTAAATATCCAGAAAGCAGTAACGTTTTCTGTTTACGTTAATGATATGTGTCCTTCGGTCGATTTGACCCATTTTCAATACCAGCAAGAGTTTTTAATGAGCAAGAACTTTCAATGCTTTTGTCGAATTTTTTTAACTTATTTTCTTTGAGTTAAAACTGGCTGAGAAGCGTGGGCGCACACATGACCCTCTAAATTTATTAAGTGAATATTTTTAGCGCGTCATAATAGATCCATTTACCTAATATCTTAAATGGATCTTAATATGTGTAAATTAATTTATGACATCTCTAACTAAAATCTTTACTCGCTTCTTGTGCTTACCGCGCCGCATATATATATATATAAATGAATGGCATTCGCCCAGCTTACCATTTACAAATAGAAAACACAAGTAAAAATCGTTTATCATATGACAAATAAAAGTTAGAAAATCGATGTAAATGTAAACAATTAATATATGGAGACATAAAATAGATAATTTGGAGATGCAAGCCAACAACAAAAGGCTTTCTCCATCCCAAATTCAACAAACAAAAGATAAAAAAATAGATAATTGTAAACAAGCGAATCATATGAAAAGTAAAAATAAATAAGATTTTGATTAATTACTCACATATAGAATTTAAAAAAAATTAATTTAAAGAAATTATTTAAAGAAAAATGGACTTAACTAACTGAAAATTAAGCAAAGCAAAAGAATTGCTTAATATTGTTGGCTGAGTGTCTTTAACGCATTTATACGAATGGAGTAAATGCATCTCTAACAAGTGTGAAAAATCCCAAACGACTATAAAAATGTCTATATGAATTTTTAATTTTTTTACATACATATGTGTATTTGTATTTGAAAGCAACTCTATATACCATCTAATCGGTCGTAGTTTTCGTTTAAAAAGTAGGCGATTGCTCACACACTAAGTATTTAGATATCATGAATGCACTTAAAAGTTTATGTATGGAAATGTTAATTTCTTCTATATATTTAGCTGATAATGATAGTGCGCATATTACACTCTTCTTCTCTCTATCATTTAAAATGCACCTTTCATTAGCTGTGCGCAAGATCATTTATGAAACTAGCAAAATATTGTGGAACAACATAAGAGCTGTATACCTAATTCTTCCCAGTAAAGATGAATAGCATAAAGCCAAAGGTTTTAATAATATGTCGAACTTTCCTCGTAGTACAGATTCTATAGATGGCAAAATCTCAATTATTGCTTGCCTCTAAATATGTGCATTTCTTTATAATAGTAAAGGTAAAAGGTGTGGTGACAAATAACTGTAAAATACCGTAAACTTTTTTTTATAATACTTTTTCTTTATGTCAGTCTTCTATAGTATTATTAGGATTTTGAGATTGAAGTTTTATTTTTACGATCGTGGCTATCGAATCTTACGGTGCTCTAAGTGAAGGGAAACATTTTTGGGAAACCCAGCAATTAAGCAAAAGCTTAGTTAACAGCATACTGATTATGGCCACAACCATAAAGACTTTAACAGACTCAGGTATACGAATTTTTGAGAATCTCAGTATTTGGAGAAAGATTAGTTAACAATATATTTGCTATGTCACAGCCACAACGACTTTATCAAACTTAAGATCATGAACATTTAAACTTCAATATATCTTAAAAGAATATTAGCACGTCACTACTAACAATTTAATTAAATGCGATATAAATATTTGTTTCACTTTTAATCATTTTATATATGATTACTCCAATAACGAAAATCCTGTAAGTGTCATTTTCTTCATTGATACGGATCTATTCTTGTTCATTATTTGAAATTTTAAAACTCCAACAACTGT